>JAXCGZ010006117.1:0-66508 GCA_037179515.1 Halocaridina rubra
CGAAGAGAAAGAAATTCAAATTAAACGTGGGAGAAGGATCATTGATGAGGGTGACTGCCTCAGATTCAATCCTATCAATGAGATAAGATTAAGATGAAGCACACCAGATATGAGAGTAGTTTTCTTAGCAGGGACGGATAAAACCTTTATAGATTTTAAGTAACTGTAAAGAGGAAAAGTAATCACGAAAACGAAACAGAACCTTCAATTTCTTGGATTCAGATTTAGAAATTTGGATTATATCATTCCTTCATGACAAGTTAGAGGCTGTCTGGATTCCTAATATTTTAATAGAAGCAAGAGGGTATATTTCGTTACTTTCGAAAACATTAGGGCTACCAGAAGGAAAAGAATATAAAGAGATAGCCAGAAACTGTTTTTTTGAGGCATTGAATTTCACTAAATTTGGGTGCCCCACTTGGACACCCTCTGTTAATCAGATTTTACCTCTGCATATTCTTCTCAGTCTTTATCTGCTACTCATAGTCAGTCTTGTATCACTTTTTTTTTCTACTCGCAACTCCAATTTGCAGAGGGTATCTGAGTGGGGCACCCAAAATTAAGTTAAATTTAAAGAGGTGTAGTCAGTTTCTGGCTACACCTCTTCTTCTTCTCCTGATAGCCCTATTGTCTTCGAAACTAATGAAATTTAGCCTCTTAATTCTATAGCCTTTAGCTTGTCTCGGAGGAATCACATAATCCAAATTTTTATATCTGCCTTCAAATAATTTGGTTTCTGTCAAGTTTTCATCATTACATTTTCTTTTTACAGTTGCTAAAAATCTTTAAGGGTCTTATCCGTCCCTGCTTAGAATACTGCTCGCACATTTGGGGTGCTTCTTCTTATATTTATCGCCTTGATAGGGTTGAATCTAATGCAGTCAGATTCATCAATGATCCTTCTCGTACTTTTAATCTGGATTCTCTTTTTCTTCGCAATAAGGTATCATCCCTTTCTCTTTTCTGTCACTCCTACTTCAGTTGCTGCTCTGATGTGTTGGCAAGTGTATCCCTCCCCCATTGCAAAGGCCACGTAACACACACCAAGTGTCCAGACTCTGGAACTCTCTTCCTCCTTCCGTCTTCCCTAATTCTTATAACCTATCTTCCTTCAAAAAGGCAGATCTATCATCATCTCAGGGTCTAGTTCAGTCATAACTCTAGGTCCTCAGAACTTCGACTATTCTTTCAGGCTGTACTAGTCCTATTGTGTATCACTCCCCTATTTCTTCCTTGTCCTTAACCTTTCACTTTTTCTTTATCTTAATGCTTTCTTTGTGCCTGATCCTGAGGAGGGTAATTTTCTTGCCTGTCCAGGTGTCACACTCATAAAATAAAGGAAATCGTGATACGAGACTGATTACCATTAATAGATGCAGGTTGTGAATAGAAGACGGGAAAAATGTAGGGTAGAATAATCTGCAATAACGTGGAAAGAAATGAGGATGGGGACTGCATACGATCAGTGATAAAGAGAAGAACAGACTAGGTGAAAGAACAAATCCCTGTGGAACACCATTGGTACAGGAGTGGACTAGATGTTGTGCCGTCAACAAACAAAGATATAAAACGGTCAGAAAGAAAATTGGAAATCAGAGAACAGAGAAAAGAGTTAAAGTCATAAACAGGGAGTTTGGCCAGCAGAGCCTTGTGTCACACTGTAAAAAACCTTAGAGATATCATGGGCTACGAAAAAGGATTCTTCACAGTATCTCAGAGAAAATGACCCTATATGAGTAAGATAGAACAGGAGGTCACTATTGGATCTTGCCTTGCGGAAGCCTTGCTGGTGATCGGAGATAAGCCAGTTAGATTAAAGACTTTTCAAGAGGTGAGATTTGAGCAGATTTTCGAATATTTAGTGTAAGCAGAGGTTAGGGCAATACGTCGGTATCTTGAAGAAATAGAGCGGTAAAGGGACAGGTTTAACTAGAGCATACTTCCAAGATGAAGAATTGAGGATAGTTGAGAGAATGAGACGAAAAATTTGGCAAAGCACGGGAACCAGTTCATATGCAAACTCCTTAAGGAGCCTTGCAAGGATACCATCGGGTCCGGATGCCTTGCTTGTCTTTAGCGAGCGAAGAGCATGGACAATTTTATGTGAAAAAAATAGTGTACAGCTTCTCATAAAGGTTATAAAATAGTCTTAACGAAGGCTGAAAGATTCGAGAGGACCGATGGAGGAATATCTTTGCTTATAAGTGAAAAGTTTCAGATTAAAAAGTATATATTGCTGTACACAGTTTATCGTCACTTGCAAATATGAGTTCAGAGTTCATTGTTGTAGCTGTAGTATATAACCCACCAAGAAATCAGCAGTGACTAGACGTTTATGAGAGAAATATAATATGGGTATACTAGAAGTTATAAAGTTAGTCTTAAACATAACAAGTATTAAAAAAGTATAGGATAGTATTATGGGAGAGTTTAATAATAGAAAAATAAACTGGAACAGTCTTTAGGCACAAAGTTAAAATGAGTCTTTGGAAGCAAGTTTCCCAGATTGTCTATGATTTTTTCTCCACCAACATGTTTCGGAACCAGCAAGGGCCAAGGAAGGAGATGAAACATCTCTGCTTTATCTGCTTATCACAGATAAACTTTTGGATATTGATAAATCAATATGAGCCACCTATAATAACACGAGACGTCTGTGTATTGTTGATGGAGTATTGAGGATGTCCTGCCTGCGAGTTGGATGACAGGGAAGGCAATGAGAAAGAACTATAAAAGATTTACGATCATTTTGTAGGCACTGAATGAAGCTCCATATTAAACAACAAATCTGTAAATATGCAAAGGAGATGTACGAAATCCACTGTGAAGAATATGAGAAAAAAGTAAGCTGTTTCATCCAATATTCTAGTATAAAAATTATTAATTCCAGAGAGATATGGTTCAGTAATGAATGCAAGAGGCAGAGGCGTGACGAAATATATGATTAGTAGGTTGGTCATGGCTCCAGCTGCCCGTTGAGAGACTACTACTGAAGGTATTAGGATGCAACTAGGGCTGGTCCAGACAGTTCCACGATGAGTCTTCCTTCTTGACGGTTCTTTCCTCATGCCTACATCTACACTGAACATTCTGGTGTATTCATTACACATCTCTTGCTTTTCCATTACATTTGACAAGTCACAACATTCCCCACATGTCTCACTTTCTTCCTTTTTTCCTCACATTTGTTATTATCTATGGAAGGTCCACAACTAATGGCCCCAGTACCCGTCATAGAGGGGTGCGAGAATATTCGGGGATCGTATTGACTCCACTATTGGCTTGAGGGCAGACACTCTGGTGGTAGTAATGGTTCTGCCCTTAACCTTGCACCTCCCAATAGATCTGCTTCTTTTACTCTTCACTATTCTAACATTCGTGAGCTGAACTCTAATCTTTCGTCTGTGGAACAGCACTTGGGCACTATCCTCCCTAATCTCCTCCTCCTATCTGAAACCCAGCTGTCTATACATGCATCCATTTACCCATTTCAAATCTCTCACTATAATCTGTATACTCGCTTTCGTTCCAAAGGTGGGGTCTGTGCATATTGCAACACTAACACTCCTACTGCGAGGCTCATGGACCTTGAATCTCCTGACTTTGATGTTCTCTGGCTAAAAGTCTATCTCTCCACTACCATTTCTTCCTTTGCTTATAGTACTGTTCTCCAAACTCCTCTGAGTTTGTGTCTTTCTTTGAATATCTGTCTTAGTGTCATGAGTCCTCGCTATCTTCTCACCCAAATGCCGAAGTTCTCCACATTGGAGACTTCAATGTACACCACAGTGAGTTGCTTCATTCTCCTCACACTGATGTGGGAGGAAGTGAGGCCAGGCCCTTGCTTTCTCTATTACTCACGATCTGGACCAAATTATGAAACATCCTACTTGTGTTCCTGATCATTATGAACATGCTGCAAACACTCTTGACCTATTTTTTACTTCTAACCCTTCAAACTACTCTTATTCTGTGTTTTCCCCTCTTGGTAAATGTGACTACTCTATGATCTCAGTCTCTTCCGTTTTTGCTCCCCCACCACCAATCCCTCCTACTTAGAGCTGCCTTTAGCAGTAGGTTGGCCATGGCACCAGCCGCCCGATGAAAGACTATGACTGAAGGTATTAGGATGCAACTAGGACTGGTCCAGACAGTTCCAGGTTGGGTCTTCCTTCAGGACGATTCTTTCCTCATGCCTACATCTACACTGAATATTCTGGCGTATTCATTACACATCTCTTGCTATTCCATTACATTTGACAAGTCACAACATTCCCCACATGTCTATTACTTTCTTTTTCCTCACATTTGTTATTAATTATGGAAGATCCACAGCTAATGGCCCCCAGTACCCGGCATAGAGGGGTGCCAAGAATCTCCGGGGATCGTGTTGACTCCACTATTGACTTGAGGGCAGACACGCCTGGTGGTAGTAACGGTTCTGCCCTTAACCTTGCACCTCCCAATAGATCTGCTTCTTTCAATCTTCACTATTCTAACATTCGTGGGCTGAACTCTGATCTTTCGTCTGTGGAACAGCACTTGGGCACTTTCCTCCCTAACCTCCTCCTTGTATCTGAAATTCACTATAATCTGTATACTCGTTTTCGATCCAAAGGTGGGGTCTGTGCATACTGCAACACTAACACTCCTACTGCGAGGCTCATGGACCTTGAATCTCCTGATTTTGATGTTCTCTGGTTAAAAGTCTATCTCTCCACTACCACTATCTGCCTTTGCTTCTGCTACTGTTCTCCAAACTCCACCGAGTTTGAATCTTTCTTTGAATATCTGTCCTTGTGCCATGAGTCCTTGCTAAAGTTCTCTACATTGGAGACTTCAATGTACACCACAGTGAGTGGCTTCATTCTTCTCATACTGATGTGGGAGGATGTGAGGCCCTTGCTTTCTCTATTACTCAAGATCTGGAGCAAATTATCAAACATCCTACTTGCGTTCCTGATCGTCTGAAACATTCTGCAAACACTCTTGACCTATTTTTTACTTCTAACCCTTCAAACTACTCTTATTTTGTGCTTTCCCTCTTGGTAAATCTGACCATTCTATAATCTCAGTCTCTTCCATTTTTGCTGCCCCACCACCAATCCCTCCTACTCAGCGCCGCCTTTGGCACTTCGAGTGTACCCAGCATGAAAACTTGCATAACTTTCTCTTTGACTTCTCATGGGATGACAACTGCTTTCGGTCCCGCAACCCTGATCAGGTAGCTCTAAAAGTTGCCGAGATCATGACCGCGGGAATGGAGACGCACATCCCCTCTTCTACAAAAACTTTCTCTCACCCTAAACCTTGGTTTGACCGTGCCTGCTCCAGGGCTATCCAGGCTAGGAATCAGGCTCACCGAGCTTACTTAGCCTCTCCTTCCGATTTAACTCGCTATGCTTTTATTATAGCTAGGAATCGCTGTACTGCTCATATTCGAAGGTCTAACTCTTCCTTTATAAGAAAGAAAGTTGATGACCTTAACTCCTCTCCCACTGACAAATGCTTCTGATCCTTAGCCAAAAACCTCTCCAAAAACTCCTGTAACTCAAGCCTCCCCCCTCTCGTTCGTTCTGATGGTTCTATAGCTTGTTCTACCTCTGACAAAGCCACTCTCTTTGGCTCTCATTTTTCTGACAACTCTTCTATCAACGATTCCAGCGCACCTGTTCCTCAGTCTTTACAACTCTCTAACCATATGCCCTCCCTAATCCTTTCTTCACGCAAAGTTCATAAGGTTTTTCACTCGCTAAAGACGAACAAGGCATCTGGTCCCGATGGTATCACTGCAAGGTTCCTTAAGGCGATTGCAGATGAAGTGGCTCCTGTACTTTGCCGTCCTTTTCGCCTCATTCTGTCAACCATTATCTATCCTTCATCTTAGAAGCTTGCTCTAGTTCAACCTGTTCCTAAGAAGGGTGACCGCTCTATTCCTTCTAACTCACTATTGCTATAACCTCCTCTATTGCTAAAGTTTTCGAAACTTTGCTCAAAGTTCACTTCTTGAAACGTCTTGAATCTAACTCACTTATCTCCGATCACCAGTACGGCTTCCGCAAGGCAAGATCCACTGGTGATCTCCTGTCCTATCTTACTCAAGTATGGTCATCTTCTCTGAGGAACTATGTGGAATCCTTTGTCGTCGCCCTTGATATCTCTATGGCTTTTGACAGAGTCTGGCACAAGGCTCTGTTGGCCAAACTCCCTGCCTATAGCTTTACTCCTTCTTTTTGTTCTCTGATTTCCAGTTTTCTTACTGACCGTTCTATATCTGTAGTTGATGGCGCGACATCTAGCCCTTTCTCTGTTACCAGTGGTGTTAAACAGGGTTCTGTTCTTTCACCTACTCTATTCCTTCTCTTCATCAATTATCTTCTACAGTCCCAATCTTCCTCTCTTCTTCATGCCTTTGCTGATGATTCTACCCTTCACTTTTCCTCTGCCTTTTCTTCACAACCTTCATCTGTTACTCGTAATCAATCTCGTATCACTCTTTCTTCTACTCTTAACTACGATTTGCAGAGAGTACCTGAGTGGGGCACTCAAAATTTAGTTAAATTCAATGCCTCCAAGACAGAGTTTCTGGCTATCTCTTTATCTTCTTCTCCTCCTGATAACCCTATTACCTTCGAAACTAATAAAATTTACCCTCTTACTCTATCAACATATTAGGAATCCATATAGCCTCTAACTTATCTTGGAGGAATCACATGATCTAAATTTTTAAATCTTCATCCAAAATATTGGGGGTTTTGTTTCGTTTTCGTCATTACTTTTCCTCTTTGCAGTTACTTAAAATTTACAAATGTCTTATCCATCCCTGCTTAGAATACTGCTCACACATCTGGGGTGCTTCTTCCTTTACTTATCTTCTTGATAGGGTTGAATCTAAGGCAGTCAGACTCATTAATGATCCTTCTCTTACTTCTAACCTGGATTGTCTCTCTCTTTGCCGTAAGGTATCTTCCCTTTCGCTTTTCTATCGCTACTACTTCCATCGCTGCTCTGATGAGTTGGCAACATTGCATCCCTCCTGAACTGCCGAGACCGCATAACACTCGCCAAGCGGCCTCGACTCACAGGTACTGTGTGGAGATTTGTAGCTCGCGGATTGGTCGGTGCAGCGACTACTTCTTCCCATCTACCTCCAGACTCTGGAACTCTCATCCTCCTTCTGTCTCACCTAATTCTTATGTCCTTTCATCCTTCAAAAAGCAGATCTGTCGTCATCTCAGAGCCTAGTCCTCCATATATCTGGGTCATCTGTACTTTGACTGTTTTTTCTGTCTGTCATTTTGCTTTGTGTGACACTACCTCATCTCTGACCTGTCCTTAACCTTTTTCTTTTCCTTCATCTTGGAATTTTCTCGTGCCCGGGCCTTTATTGATGAGGGCAGTTTCTGCCTGTCCCCAGTGTCACACTCATAAAAAAAATATATATATATATATATATATATATATATATATATATATATATATATATATATATATATATATATATATATATTATATATATATATATATATATATATATATATATATATATATATATATATATATATATATATATATATATATATATATATATATATATATATATATATATATATATATATATATATATATATATATATATATATATATATATATATATATATATATATATATATATATATATATATATATATATATATATATATATATATATATATATATATATATATATATATATATGTAATTACCTAACTGTAAATACCTAATTGTGTTTACGGGAATGCGCTTAAAGCTCGTATCTTCACGTCTCCTAATCGGTTCCATTTTATACTTAGTGATACTTATCATACCTGTCATTAAAACTATGGATTGAGATAGCATTATTTACCTCCTCGCTTAGCCAATTCCAATTATCAACTACTCTTACACTGAAAAACTATTTCCTTACATCCTGCAAAGAAGTTTTCTTACGAAGCTTCAAACTATGACCTCAAGTTGTAGAGCCTGCCATATCAAAAAATCGATCCCTATCCACTCTATGATAACCATGAAGGAATTTAAAGACTGTCACCATATCCCCCCTCAATCTTCTAGCTTCGAGTGATGGTAAGTCTAATTCCCTCAGCCTCTCATCATACTGAATTTGCGTATTTCTAGCACCAGTTTCGTGGCATGTCTTTGAACTTTTTCAAGCTTTTTCAAGTGCGGATTCCAAAAGGGGGCTGCATATTCGAGTTTTGGCCTCACATAGGTTACATAAATATTTCTGAACATTTCCTTGTCCATGTGCCTGAAGGCTACTATTACATTTGATAAGAATGCATATGCTGCCCTTACTATGCCATTTATATGTATTTCTGGAGACAAATCTGCCAGTATGTTTACTCCTAGATCTCTCTCATTTTAAGTCTCTTGAATTTGTACTCCAGCCACCGAGTAGTCAAGCTTGGGCCTTCTTGCACTTGTACCCATTCTCATAACCTTACATTTTGAAGTATTGAATTTCATTAGCCACTTTTCTGACCACTCATGCAGACTATCTAGATCTTCCTGAAGTTCTCTACCATTGTTCTGGTTTCTTAATTTCTTCACAATATTTGCATCATCTGCAAACATATTCATGAATGAATTTACAGACTCTGGTAGGTCATTTACATATACAAGGAACAAAAGTGGCCCTAAATCTGAACCCTGTGGAACTCCACTACTAACTCTTCTCCATTCAGACACTGAGTGTCTTACTCTAACCCTCTGTTCCCTTCCTTCTAAGTAAGTTTTTATCCATTCCAAAACATATCCACCTAATCTAGCCATTAATTGCAGCTTTGTAATGAGTCTCCCATGTGGAACAGTGTCAAACGCTTTCTGGAAGTCTAGGAATATGCAATCTGCCCAGCCCTCTCTTTCCTGTAAGATTCGGCTTACCTCATCATAAAATTCTAATAAGTTTGTTACTGTTGATCTACCTTCTCTGAAGCCATGTTGCCTCACTGACAAAAAGTTGAACTATTCCAAGTGAAGAGAGATATGTTTCCTTAGTAGTTTCTCCATAACTTTGCAAACTATGCTGGTCAAGGAAACTGGTATATAGTTCAGAGCCGTATACCTCCTTCCCTTTTTGAAGATAGGTACGACATCTGCTTAGTTCCAGCATCTTGGAATCTCCCCCGACTCCAGTGACTTTTTAAATATGATACTTAGTGCCACTGATATTGAGTTTGAGCATTTTTTAAGCACATGGGGGATATGTCATCAGGACCGGTAGCTTTATGAACATCTAAATCCATCAGCGCTTTGCATACCTCTGTGGCTGTAAGGTTGATGTTCTCTAATACCGGCCCTTGAGCTTCTATATCTGCAGTCTGAGGGGGTGGGGTATTTTCTACTGTAAATACTGACTGAAACTCCTTGTTCAATTCTTTGCAGATCTTATCATCCGTCTCAGTGATGCTACCATTCTCTCTCTTTAGCCTTAAAACCTGTTCTTTTATCTTCCATTTTAATCTGATAAAGCTGTGGAAAAGCTTGGGATTTTCTTTAGCCTTCCTGGTGATGTCCCTCTCATAGTCTCTCTCTGCCTCTCTCCTTTTACTTAGGTAGTCATTTCTTGCTCTTTTGTAGGTTTGCAAGGCATTTTTCTCCTCCAATGCCTTTTCCAGCATTTGTCCCTCCACTCCTTAGCTCTTTTACACCCATTATCGAACGATTTCTCTCTGGCATGAATTACATCTACTTTGGTGACAGGTATGAAGCAATCTACTATCTTCCCATATTTCTCACAAAAGATGTCATACATTTCTTGTACAGATTTGTTGTAAAATAAGTTTCTCCAGTCAATAACTGCAAAAAGCTCATTCATTTTGATGTAATCTCCTTTCGGATAGTTCCTCCTCATGAGCTCAGTGCCTCTACTCTCAGGCAGAATATCTTCAATGATATACTCCATCAACAACACACAGTGGTCACTCTTTCCGATTGGTGGTTCATACTCAATTTTTTCAATATCCAACACATTATCTGTGAATACTAGATCAAGTAGTGATTGCTCATCTCCACCCCTGGCCCTCGTTGGTTCCATTACATGTTGGTGCAAGAAACTCCCTTGTACGCAATCTAGAAATCTTGCCCCGAATGAGTCCTCACCACTGTGTGGGCCAAGATTTATCCAATCTATCTCTCTATGATTAAAATCTCCCATAATCAAAGTCCTACATTTTTTTCCATTGCCATGTTAACAATTGAGTTTATGAATTCAATAGTAAATATATGACTTTCCTCATAAACTTCAAGCCTATTCTGGTTCCTTGGTGGGTAGTACACAATCCACCAAGGAAAAGAGTGAACTTGAAACCAGAATTTCTAAACAAGAAGATAAAAACAAACAGCTGAACGACAACTTAAATTAATTAGATGTTAGTTCACTGCTCTCTTCTGAGAGAGATGAGATTGCAGCTTGGAATGCTCAAATTAAGGAAAATATTGAACAGTTTAGAAAAGAGTTCCAGTAGTTGAATATGGAACATGATGCCATGAAAACTTCCTTTGCTGAGGCACTAAAGGGGAATGTGGCATTAAAAGAGGCTGTAAAGGTTGTGGCACTGGAAAACATACAAACAGTTGACTATAAAGAGACAGTAATCGAAAAAATAAAAGACGTTGTGATGGAAAGGGCAAATCCAATGATTAAACAAGCCCTTGATAAAGAAAAGACAGTGGTAATCTCAGGCATATGCGAATCCCAGGAGCCAACATGGTAGGGGAGACTTGAAGAAAATAAAACTAGGGTTGTAGACCTGATAAGAAAGCTAGGAGTAGTGTGTGGTCCTGAGGATATTGTAAACATTCACCAACTAGGCAAATATTCGAGGGAAGGAAAGCTTACACCAACAAAAGTAACCTTTGAGAGAGCGGACACATGTAGGGATATATTGTTGAGAAAACAAAGTCTAAAAGACCTTCAAGAATTCAAAGAAGTGTTCATTAGACGATACAGAACACAGAAAGAGATGTGAAAGATCAAATACTTGTGGCAAGAGGCAAGAAGATTAAATGAGGAAAGAAATGAAGAAGAGAAGAAAAATTTTCATTTCAGAGTTCTTCCAGACAAAGGGGAGATAAAGAAGATAATGACAGAAGATCAGGGGATGGGGCATCATTAAGATTGTTATACACAATTGCTGATGGATTAGCTGGTAAGGCAGTAGAATTAAAAGATAGGATTCACAACATTAAGGCAGATATAGTAGCAATTACAGAGACTAAGTTGAGTGAGGACATAAACAGTGTCACGGTTTTTCCTAAGGGCTTCAGAATATTAAAGGTTGAAAGATCTGAGAGGACTGGTGGAGGTATAGCACTGCTCATAAGTGAAAGGATTCAAGTTGAAGAAATAAACTTGGCAATTAGAAATTCTAGTTTCTAGTTCACTCTTTTCCCCTTCCAGCTTCTTTATTCTTTTTTCTAGTTCCTTTCTCTCCTGCCCTTGTACTTTATTTGCTTCCTCCAAAGATCTTATTTCCTCTCTGAGTGTTTCATTCTCTTTCATTTCCCCATCCATATTCTGAATTTTTTCATCAAGGCTTATAACCATTGCCTCTAAATCCTTGATTTTCTGTTTTAGTCTCCTAATGGCCACTCCTCCTCCTGACCCATGGGTTGGAGAGGTTTGGGACAGAGATGGTGTCATTTTTATGTTCTCCCTCACACAGAATATAGAAAGAAGAAGAGAAAGAGAAAAAGAAAAAAAAAGAGAAAAAAACTTTTATTTAAGCTTCTCACAGAAATTTTATATCTCCATATAAGTGCTATTTAGTGACTCAATTTATCTCTTTTCTGGTAACACACATCTTAACTTAAAAATTTGACTATGGTAATTTGAGGATAAAAAGAAAAAGAAAAAATGCAATAAAACAAAAGTCAAATCTGAAGGAAAATTCAAATTTGTATCTGAGGAGGCACCCACCTGTTTCTGCTATATATTCTTCCTAACTGATAAACTCACTTGCTAACCAAGATATGTTATCACAGGATTAGACTTTACATTTAACTCAATATGTATACAAAATATAAAAAAATAGTAAAAGAGAAAGCTAAAAGAAAAAAAAATGAGGAAAATAAGACAGCTGTACTACTTGGCAACTTAACTCAGTACTGTTAACAGGTGTATTTTTGGTATTTATTTAATTATTCAATTATTTTGTGTATCAAACTAACTAACAAGTTAATATAAATGGGAAGGATACTGATTTTAACAATATATGGAACCACAGGATCAGGTAAACGGTTTAAGAGCTTTCCCCAGTTTACACAAAAAATTAGGTAATGTGATGTGATGACTTCACCTCTGGCACCTCTAACTAAATTTCCTTCAAGGGAGAATAGGACAGCTTCTTCTCTCTCCCCTCACAAAAATATTCTCAATTATTTCCTTTAATATTTTGGAGAGTCACGTCATACAACAAATATAAGTTTTGTACTCACTATACTCTGCAGGATTTCTGATTTAGGAAAATTATGGTAAAGTTTTCCACTAAGCACTTTGTCAAGTGTGTGATTACCTAATTGTGATTACCTAATTGTGTTTACGGGAAAGGGCCCAAAGCTCGTATCTTCCCATCTCCTGATGGGTTCCATTTTATACTTAGTGATACTTATCATACCTGTCCTTAAAACTATGGATTGAGATAGCATTAACTACCTCCTCACTTAGCGAATTCCAATTATCAACTACTCTTACACTGAAAAAGTATTTCCTTATATCCTGCAAAGAAGTTTTCTTACAAAGCTTCAAACTATGACCTCTAGTTCTAGAGCCAGCCATATCAAAATATCGATCCCTATCCACTCTATCATAACCATGAAGGAATTTAAAGATTGTCACCATATCCCCCTCAATCTTCTAGCTTCGCGTGATGGTAAGTCTAATTCCCTCAGCCTCTCATCATAACTGAGATTGCGTATTTCTGGCACCAGTTTAGTGGCATGTTCTTGAACTTTTTCAAGGTTAGCTATGTGCTTTTTCAAGTGTGGATTCCAAAAGGGGCTGCATATTCGAGTTTTGGCCTCACATAGGTTACATGAATATTTCTAAGCATTTCCTTGTCCATGTGCCTGAAGGCTACCCTTACATTTGATAAGAATGTATATGCTGCCCTTACCATGCCATTTATATGTATTTCTGGAGACAAATCTGCCAGTATGTTTACTCCTAGATCATTCTCATTTTCTGTCTCTTGAAGTTGTACTCCAGCCACTGAGTAGTCAAGCTTGGGCCTTCTTGCACTTGTACCCATTCTCATTACCTAACATTTTGAAGTATTGAATTTCATTAGCCACTTTCCTGACCACTCATGCAGATTATTTAGATCCTCCTGAAGTTCTCTACAATTGTTCTTGTTTTTTACTTTCTTCACAATCTTTGCATCATCTGCAAACATATTCATGAATGAATTTACAGACTCTGGTAGGTCATTTACATATACAAGGAACAAAAGTGGCCCTAAAGCTGAACCCTGTGGAACTCCACTACTAACTCTTTTCCATTCAGACACTGAGTGTCTTACTCTAACTCTCTGTTCCCTTCCTTCTAAGTAAGTTTTTATCCATTCCAAAACATTTCCACCTATAATAGCCATTGCTTACAGCTTCCTAATAAGTCTCCAATGTGGACCAGTGTCAAACGCTTTCTGGAAGTCTAGGAATATGCAATCTGCCCAGCCCTCTCTTTCCTGTAAGATTCGACTTACCTCATCATAAAATTCTAATAAGATGTTACTGTTGATCTACCTTGTCTGAAGCATATATATATATATATATATATATATATATATATATATATATATATATATATATATATATATATATATATATATATATATATATATATATATATATATATATATATATATATATATATATATATATATATATATATATATATATATATATATATATATATATATATATATATATATATATATATATATATATATATATATATATATATATATATATATATATATATATATATATATATATATATATATATATATATATATATATATATATATATATATATAATATATATATGTACATATATATATATATATATATATATATATATATATATATATATATATATATATAATATATATATATATATATATATATATATATATATATATATATATATATATATATATATATATATATATATATATATATATATATATATATATATATATATATATATATATATATATATATATATATATATATATATATATATATATATATATATATATATATATATATACATATATATATATATATATATATATATATATATATATATATATATATATATATATATATATATATATATATATATATATATATATATATATATATATATATATATATATATATATATATATATATATATATATATATATATATATATATATATATATATATATATATATATATATATATACATATATATACACATATGCATACATACATATATATACATATATACACACATACACTACTAAGGAAACATATCTCTCTTCACTTGGAATCCTTCAACTTTTTGTCAGTGAGGCAACATGGCTTCAGAGAAGGTAGATCAACAGTATCAAACTTATTAGAATTTTATGATGAGGTAAGCCAAATCTTACAGGAAAGAGAGGGCTGGGCAGATTGCATATTCCTAGACTTCCAGAAAGCGTTTGACACTGTTCCACATGGGAGACTTATTAGGAAGCTGCAATCAATGGCTAGAATAGGTGGGAATGTTTTGGAATGGATAAAAACTTACTTAGAAGGAAGGGAACAGAGGGTTAGAGTAAGACACTCAGTGTCTGAATGGAGAAGAGTTAGTAGTGGAGTTCCACAGGGTTCAGTTTTAGGGCCACTTTTGTTCCTTGTATATGTAAATGACCTACCAGAGTCTGTAAATTCATTCATGAATATGTTTGCAGATGATGCAAAGATTGTGAAGAAAGTAAAAAACGAGAACAATGGTAGAGAACTTCAGGAGGATCTAAATAATCTGCATGAGTGGTCAGAAAAGTGGCTAATGAAATTCAATACTTCAAAATGCAAGGTAATGAGAATGGGTACAAGTGCAAGAAGGCCCAAGCTTGACTACTTGGTGGCTGGAGTACAACTTCAAGAGACAGAAAATGAGAGAGATCTAGGAGTAAACATACTGGCAGATTTGTCTCCAGAAATACATATAAATGGCATAGTAAGGGCAGCATATGCATTCTTATCAAATGTAAGGGTAGCCTTCAGGCACATGGACAAGGAAATGTTCAGAAATATTTATGTAACCTATGTGAGGCCAAAACTCGAATATGCAGCCCCCTTTTGGAATCCGCACTTGAAAAAGCACATAGCTAAGGTTGAAAAAGTTCAAAGACATGCCACGAAACTGGTGCCAGAAATACGCAATCTCAGTTATGATGAGAGGCTGAGGGAATTAGACTTACCATCACTCGAAGCTAGAAGAGTGAGGGGGGATATGGTGACAGTCTTTAAATTCCTTCATGGTTATGATAGAGTGGATAGGGATCGATATTTTGATATGGCTATCTCTAGAACTAAAGGTCATAGTTTGAAGCTTCGTAAGAAAACTTCTTCGCAGGATGTAAGGAAATACTTTTTCAGTGTAAGAGTAGTTGATAATTGAAATTCGCTAAGCGAGGAGGTAGTTAATGCTATCTCAATCCATAGTTTTAAGGACAGGTATGATAAGTATCACTAAGTATAAAATAGAACCGATGAGGAGACGGGAAGATACGAGGTTGGGCTCTTTCCCGTAAACACAATTAGGTAATCACAATTAGGTAATCAATAGAGAACATCAACCTTACAGCCACAGAGGTATGCAAAGCGCTGATGGATTTAGATGTTCATAAAGCTACAGGTCCTGATGACATATCCCCTCATGTGCTTAAAAAATGCGCAAACACAATATCAGTGGCGCTAAGTATCATAGTTAAGGAGTCACTGGAGTCGGGGGAGATTCCAAGATGCTGGAAACAAGCAAATGTGATACCTATCTTCAAAAAGGGAAGGAGGGATACGGTTCTGAACTATAGACCAGTTTCCTTGACCAGCATAGTTTGCAAAGTTATGGAGAAACTACTAAGGAACATATCTCTCTTCACTTGGAATCCTTCAACTTTTTGTCAGTGAGGCAACATGGCTTCAGAGAAGGTAGATCAACAGTAACAAACTTATTAGAATTTTATGATGAGGTAAGCCAAATCTTACAGGAAAGAGAGGGCTGGGCAGACTGCATATTCCTAGACTTCCAGAAAGCGTTTGACACTGTTCCACATGGGAGACTTATTAGGAAGCTGCAATCAATGGCTAGAATAGGTGGGAATGTTTTGGAATGGATAAAAACTTACTTAGAAGGAAGGGAACAGAGGGTTAGAGTAAGACACTCAGTGTCTGAATGGAGAAGAGTTAGTAGTGGAGTTCCACAGGGTTCAGTTTTAGGGCCACTTTTGTTCCTTGTATATGTATATGACCTACCAGAGTCTGTAAATTCATTCATGAATATGTTTGCAGATGATGCAAAGATTGTGAAGAAAGTAAAAAACGAGAACAATGGTAGAGAACTTCAGGAGGATCTAAATAATCTGCATGAGTGGTCAGAAAAGTGGCTAATGAAATTCAATACTTCAAAATGTAAGGTAATGAGAATGGGTACAAGTGCAAGAAGGCCCAAGCTTGACTACTCGGTGGCTGGAGTACAACTTCAAGAGACAGAAAATGAGAGAGATCTAGGAGTAAACATACTGGCAGATTTGTCTCCAGAAATACATATAAATGGCATAGTAAGGGCAGCATATGCATTCTTATCAAATGTAAGGGTAGCCTTCAGGCACATGGACAAGGAAATGTTCAGAAATATTTATGTAACCTATGTGAGGCCAAAACTCGAATATGCAGCCCCCTTTTGGAATCCGCACTTGAAAAAGCACATAGCTAAGCTTGAAAAAGTTCAAAGACATGCCACGAAACTGGTGCCAGAAATACGCAATCTCAGTTATGATGAGAGGCTGAGGGAATTAGACTTACCATCACTCGAAGCTAGAAGAGTGAGGGGGGATATGGTGACAGTCTTTAAATTCCTTCATGGTTATGATAGAGTGGATAGGGATCGATATTTTGATATGGCTATCTCTAGAACTAAAGGTCATAGTTTGAAGCTTCGCAAGAAAACTTCTTCGCAGGATGTAAGGAAATACTTTTTCAGTGTAAGAGTAGTTGATAATTGAAATTCGCTAAGCGAGGAGGTAGTTGATGCTATCTCAATCCATAGTTTTAAGGACAGGTATGATAAGTATCACTAAGTATAAAATGGAACCGATGAGGAGACGGGAAGATACGAGCTTTGGGCTCTTTCCCGTAAACACAATTAGGTAATCACAATTAGGTAATCAATAGAGAACATCAACCTTATAGCCACAGAGGTATGCAAAGCGCTGATGGATTTAGATGTTCATAAAGCTACAGGTCCTGATGACATATCCCCTCATGTGCTTAAAAAATGCGCAAACACAATATCAGTGGCACTAAGTATCATAGTTAAGGAGTCACTGGAGTCGGGGGAGATTCCAAGATGCTGGAAACAAGCAAATGTGATACCTATCTTCAAAAAGGGAAGGAGGGATACGGTTCTGAACTATAGACCAGTTTCCTTGACCAGCATAGTTTGCAAAGTTATGGAGAAACTACTAAGGAACATATCTCTCTTCACTTGGAATCCTTCAACTTTTTGTCAGTGAGGCAACATGGCTTCAGAGAAGGTAGATCAACAGTAACAAACTTATTAGAATTTTATGATGAGGTAAGCCAAATCTTACAGGAAAGAGAGGGCTGGGCAGATTGCATATTCCTTGACTTCCAGAAAGCGTTTGACACTGTTCCACATGGGAGACTTATTAGGAAGCTGCAATCAATGGCTAGAATAGGTGGGAATGTTTTGGAATGGATAAAAACTTACTTAGAAGGAAGGGAACAGAGGGTTAGAGTAAGACACTCAGTGTCTGAATGGAGAAGAGTTAGTAGTGGAGTTCCACAGGGTTCAGTTTTAGGGCCACTTTTGTTCCTTGTATATGTATATGACCTACCAGAGTCTGTAAATTCATTCATGAATATGTTTGCAGATGATGCAAAGATTGTGAAGAAAGTAAAAAACGAGAACAATGGTAGAGAACTTCAGGAGGATCTAAATAATCTGCATGAGTGGTCAGAAAAGTGGCTAATGAAATTCAGTACTTCAAAATGTAAGGTAATGAGAATGGGTACAAGTGCAAGAAGGCCCAAGCTTGACTACTTGGTGGCTGGAGTACAACTTCAAGAGACAGAAAATGAGAGAGATCTAGGAGTAAACATACTGGCAGATTTGTCTCCAGAAATACATATAAATGGCATAGTAAGGGCAGCATATGCATTCTTATCAAATGTAAGGGTAGCCTTCAGGCACATGGACAAGGAAATGTTCAGAAATATTTATGTAACCTATGTGAGGCCAAAACTCGAATATGCAGCCCCCTTTTGGAATCCGCACTTGAAAAAGCACATAGCTAAGGTTGAAAAAGTTCAAAGACATGCCACGAAACTGGTGCCAGAAATACGCAATCTCAGTTATGATGAGAGGCTGAGGGAATTAGACTTACCATCACTCGAAGCTAGAAGAGTGAGGGGGGATATAGTGACAGTCTTTAAATTCCTTCATGGTTATGATAGAGTGGATAGGGATCGATATTTTGATATGGCTATCTCTAGAACTAAAGGTCATAGTTTGAAGCTTCGTAAGAAAACTTCTTCGCAGGATGTAAGGAAATACTTTTTCAGTGGAAGAGTAGTTGATAATTGAAATTCGCTAAGCGAGGAGGTAGTTAATGCTATCTCAATCCATAGTTTTAAGGACAGGTATGATAAGTATCACTAAGTATAAAATGGAACCGATGAGGAGACGGGAAGATACGAGCTTTGGGCTCTTTCCCGTAAACACAATTAGGTAATCACAATTAGGTAATCAATAGAGAACATCAACCTTACAGCCACAGAGGTATGCAAAGCGCTGATGGATTTAGATGTTCATAAAGCTACAGGTCCTGATGACATATCCCCTCATGTGCTTAAAAAATGCGCAAACACAATATCAGTGGCACTAAGTATCATAGTTAAGGAGTCACTGGAGTCGGGGGAGATTCCAAGATGCTGGAAACAAGCAAATGTGATACCTATCTTCAAAAAGGGAAGGAGGGATACGGTTCTGAACTATAGACCAGTTTCCTTGACCAGCATAGTTTGCAAAGTTATGGAGAAACTACTAAGGAACATATCTCTCTTCACTTGGAATCCTTCAACTTTTTGTCAGTGAGGCAACATGGCTTCAGAGAAGGTAGATCAACAGTAACAAACTTATTAGAATTTTATGATGAGGTAAGCCAAATCTTACAGGAAAGAGAGGGCTGGGCAGACTGCATATTCCTAGACTTCCAGAAAGCGTTTGACACTGTTCCACATGGGAGACTTATTAGGAAGCTGCAATCAATGGCTAGAATAGGTGGGAATGTTTTGGAATGGATAAAAACTTACTTAGAAGGAAGGGAACAGAGGGTTAGAGTAAGACACTCAGTGTCTGAATGGAGAAGAGTTAGTAGTGGAGTTCCACAGGGTTCAGTTTTAGGGCCACTTTTGTTCCTTGTATATGTATATGACCTACCAGAGTCTGTAAATTCATTCATGAATATGTTTGCAGATGATGCAAAGATTGTGAAGAAAGTAAAAAACGAGAACAATGGTAGAGAACTTCAGGAGGATCTAAATAATCTGCATGAGTGGTCAGAAAAGTGGCTAATGAAATTCAATACTTCAAAATGTAAGGTAATGAGAATGGGTACAAGTGCAAGAAGGCCCAAGCTTGACTACTCGGTGGCTGGAGTACAACTTCAAGAGACAGAAAATGAGAGAGATCTAGGAGTAAACATACTGGCAGATTTGTCTCCAGAAATACATATAAATGGCATAGTAAGGGCAGCATATGCATTCTTATCAAATGTAAGGGTAGCCTTCAGGCACATGGACAAGGAAATGTTCAGAAATATTTATGTAACCTATGTGAGGTCAAAACTCGAATATGCAGCCCCCTTTTGGAATCCGCACTTGAAAAAGCACATAGCTAAGGTTGAAAAAGTTCAAAGACATGCCACAAAACTGGTGCCAGAAATACGCAATCTCAGTTATGATGAGAGGCTGAGGGAATTAGACTTACCATCACTCGAAGCTAGAAGAGTGAGGGGGGATATGGTGACAGTCTTTAAATTCCTTCATGGTTATGATAGAGTGGATAGGGATCGATATTTTGATATGACTATCTCTAGAACTAAAGGTCATAGTTTGAAGCTTCGTAAGAAAACTTCTTCGCAGGATGTAAGGAAATACTTTTTCAGTGTAAGAGTAGTTGATAATTGAAATT
Source organism: Halocaridina rubra (assembly GCA_037179515.1). Lineage (NCBI taxonomy): Eukaryota > Metazoa > Arthropoda > Malacostraca > Decapoda > Atyidae > Halocaridina > Halocaridina rubra. The sequence goes on from JAXCGZ010006117.1 coordinate 20,510, forward strand.
CGCTAAGTGAGGAGGTAGTTAATGCTATCTCAATCCATAGTTTTAAGGACAGGTATGATAAGTATCACTAAGTCTAAAATGGAACCGATGAGGAGACGGGAAGATACGAGCTTTGGGCTCTTTCCCGTAAACACAATTAGGTAATCACAATATCAGTGGCACTAAGTATCATATTTAAGGAGTCACTGGAGTCGGGGGAGATTCCAAGATGCCGGAAGCAAGCAAATGTGATACCTATCTTCAAAGAGGGAAGGAGGGATATGGCTCTGAACTATAGACCAGTTTCCTTGACCAGCATAGTTTGCAAAGTTATGGAGAAACTACTAAGGAAACATATCTCTCTTCACTTGGAATAGTTCAACTTTTTGTCAGTGAGGCAACATGGCTTCAGAGAAGGTAGATCAACAGTAACAAACTTATTAGAATTTTATGATGAGGTAAGCCAAATCTTACAGGAAAGAGAGGGCTTGGCAGATTGCATATTCCTAGACTTCCAGAAAGCGTTTGACACTGTTCCACATGGGAGACTTATTAGGAAGCTGCAATCCATAACTTTGCAAACTATGCTGGTCAAGAAAACTGGTCTATAGTTCAGAGCCGTATCCCTCCTTCCCTTTTTGAAGATAGGTATCACATTTGCTTGTTTCCAGCATCTAGGAATCTCCCCCGACTCCAGTGACTCTTTAAATATGATACTTAGTGCCACTGATATTGTGTTTGCGCATTTTTTAAGCACATGAGGTGATATGTCATCAGGACCTGTAGCTTTATGAAAATCTAAATCCATCAGCGCTTTGCATACCTCTCTGGCTGTAAGGTTGATGTTCTCTAATACCGGCCCTTGAGCTTCTATCGCTGCAATCTGAGGGGGTGGGGTATTTTCTACTGTAAATCCTGACTGAAACTCCTTGTTCAATTCTTTGCAGATCTCTTCATCCGTCTCAGTGATGCTTCCATCCACTCTCTTTAGCCTTAAAACCTGTTCTTTTACCTTCAGTTTTCCTCTGATAAATCTGTGGAAAAGCTTGGGATTTTCCTTAGCCTTCCTGGTGATGTCCCTCTCATAGTCTCTCTCTGCCTCTCTACTTTTACTTAGGTAGTCATTTCTTGCTCTTTTGTAGGTTTGCCAGGCATTTATGTTTTTTCTCCTCCTATACCTTTTCCAGCATTTGTCTCTCCACTCCTTAGCTAATTTACACCTATGTGATTACCTAATTGTGATTACCTAATTGTGTTTACGGGAAAGAGCCCAAAGCTCGTATCTTCCCGTCTCCTCATCGGTTCCATTTTAGACTTAGTGATACTTATCATACCTGTCCTTAAAACTATGGATTGAGATAGCATTAACTACCTCCTCGCTTAGCCAATTCCAAATATCAACTACTCTTACACTGAAAAACTATTTCCTTACATCCTGCAAACAAGTTTTCTTGCGAAACTTCAAACTATGACCTCTAGTTCTAGAGCCAGCCATATCAAAATATCGATCCCTATCCACTCTATCATAACCATGAAGGAATTTAAAGACTGTCACTATATCCCCCCTCACTCTTCTAGCTTCGAGTGATGGTAAGTCTAATTCCCTCAGCCTCTCATCATAACTGAGATTGCGTATTTCTGGCACCAGTTTCGTGGCATGTCTTTGAACTTTTTCAAGCTTAGCTATGTGCTTTTTCAAGTGCGGATTCCAAAAAGGGGCTGCATATTCGAGCTTTGGCCTCACATAGGTTACATAAATATTTCTGAACATTTCCTTGTCCATGTGCCTGAAGGCTACCCTTACATTTGATATGAATGCATATGCTGCCCTTACTATGCCATTTATATGTATTTCTGGAGACAAATCTGCCAGTATGTTTACTCCTAGATCTCTCTCATTTTCTGTCTCTTGAAGTTGTACTCCAGCCACCGAGTAGTCAAGCTTGGGCCTTCTTGCACTTGTACCCATTCTCATTACCTTACATTTTGAAGTACTGAATTTCATTAGCCACTTTTCTGACCACTCATGCAGATTATTTAGATCCTCCTGAAGTTCTCTACCATTGTTCTCGTTTTTTACTTTCTTCACAATCTTTGCATCATCTGCAAACATATTCATGAATGAATTTACAGACTCTGGTAGGTCATTTACATATACAAGGAACAAAAGTGGCCCTAAAACTAAACCCTGTGGAACTCCACTACTAACTCTTCTCCATTCAGACACTGAGTGTCTTACTCTAACCCTCTGTTCCCTTCCTTCTAAGTAAGTTTTTATCCATTCCTAAACATTTCCACCTATTCTAGCCATTGATTGCAGCTTCCTAATAAGTCTCCCATGTGGAACAGTGTCAAACGCTTTCTGGAAGTCTAGGAATATGCAATCTGCCCAGCCCTCTCTTTCTTGTAAGATTTTACTTACCTCATAATAGAATTCTAATAAGTTTGTTACTGTTGATCTACCTTCTCTGAAGCCATGTTGCCTCACTGACAAAAAGTTGAAGGATTCCAAATGAAGAGAGATATGTTTCCTTAGTAGTTTCTCCATAACTTTGCAAACTATGCTGGTCAAGGAAACTGGTCTTTAGTTCAGAGCCATATCCCTCCTTCCCTTTTTGAAGATAGGTATCACATTTGCTTGTTTCCAGCATCTTGGAATCTCCCCCGACTCCAGTGACTCCTTAAATATGATACTTAGTGCCACTGATATTGTGTTTGCGCATTTTTTAAGCGCATGAGGTGATATGTCATCAGGACCTGTAGCTTTATGAACATCTAAATCCATTAGCGCTTTGCATACCTCTGTGGCTGTAAGGTTGATGTTCTCTAATACCGGCCCTTGAGCTTCTATCACTGCAATCTGAGGGGGTGGGGTATTTTCTACTGTAAATACTGACTGAAACTCCTTGTTCAATTCTTTGCAGATCTCTTCATCCGTCTCAGTGATGCTTCCATCCGCTCTCTTTAGCCTTAAAACCTGTTCTTTTACCTTCAGTTTTCCTCTGATAAAGCTGTGGAAAAGCTTGGGATTTTCTTTAGCCTTCCTGGTGATGTCCCTCTCATAGTCTCTCTCTGCCTCTCTACTTTTACTTAGGTAGTCATTTCTTGCTCTTTTGTAGGTTTGCCAGGCATTTATGTTTTTTCTCCTCCTATACTTTTTCCAGCATTTGTCTCTCCACTCCTTAGCTCTTTTACACCCATTATCGAACCATTTCTCTCTGGCATGAATTACACCTACTTTAGTGACAGGTATGCAGCAATCTACTATCTTCCCATATTTCTCACAAAAGATGTCATACATTTCTTGTACAGATTTGTTGTAAAATTAGGTTCTCCAGTCAATAACTGCAAAAAGCTCATTCATTTTGATGTAATCTCCTTTCGGATAGTTCTTCCTCATGTCCTCAGTGCCTCTACTCACAGGAAGAATATCTTCAATGATATACTCCATCAACAACACACAGTGGTCACTCTTTCCAATTGGTGGTTCATACTCAATTTTTTCAATATCCAACACATTATCTGTGAACACTAGATCAAGTAGTGATGGCTCATCCCCACCCCTGGCCCTTGTTGGTTCCATTACATGTTGGTGTAGGAAATTCCCTTGTACGCAATCTAGGAATCTTGCCCCGAATGAGTCCTCACCACTGTGTGGGTCAAGATTTATCCAATCTATCTCTTTATGATTAAAGTCTTCCATAATCAAAATCCTACAATTTTTTTTTTCCGTGCCATGTTAACAACTGAGTTTATGACTTTAATAGTACCTATATGACTTTCCTCATAAACTTCAAGCCTATTTTGGTTCCTTGGTGGGTTGTATACAACAGTTATTATAATGCTCTCTGACCCAGTATTTATGCGAGCAACAAGAAATTCCTTGAACTCACTTTCTATAGCTAAGTTTATTTCTTCAACTTGAATCCTTTCACTTATGAGCAGTGCTATCCCTCCACCAGTCCTCTCAGATCTTTCAACTCTTAGTATTCTGAAGCCCTTAGGAAAAACTGTGACACTGTTTATGTCCTCACTCAACTTAGTCTCTGTAATTGCTACTATATCTGCCTTACTGTTGTGAATCCTATCTTTTAATTCTACTGCCTTACCAGCTAATCCATCAGCATTTGTGTATAACAATCTTAATGAGGCCCCATCCCCTGATCTTCTGTCATTATCTTCTTTATCTCCCCTTTGTTTGGAAGAACTCTGAAACAAAAATTTTTTCTTCTGTTCTTCATTTCTTTCATCATTTAACCTTCTTGCCTCTTGCAACAAGTTTTTGATCTTTCCCATCTCTTCCTGTGTTCTGTATCGTCTAATGAACACTTCTTTGAATTCTTGAAGATCTTTTAGACTTTTTTTCTCAACAATATTTCCCTACATGTTTCCCCTCTCTCAAAGGTTACTTTTGTTGGTCTCGGCGTTCCTTCCCTCGAAGATTTACCTAGTTGGTGTATGTTTTCAATATCCTCAGGACCACAGACTACTCCGAGCTTTCTTATCAGGTCTACAACCCTAGCTTTATTTTCTTCAAGTCTCCCCTGCCATGTTGGCTCCTGGGATTCGCTTATGCCTGAGATTACCACTGTCTTCTCCTTATCAAGTGCCTGTCTGATGAGTGGGTTTGCCCTTTCCATCACAACGTCTTTCATTTTTTCGATTACTGTCTCTTTATAGTCAACTGTTTGTATGTTTTCCAGTGCCACCACCTTTACAGCCTCTTTTACTGCCACATTCCCCTTTAGTGCATCAGCAAAGGAAGTTTTCATGGCATCATTTTCCATATTCAGCTCCTGGAACACTTTTCTGAACTGTTCAATGTTTTCCTTAATCTGGACATTCCAAGCAGCAATCTCGTCTCTCTCAGAAAAGAGCAGTGAACTAACATCTAATTCCTTTAGGTTGTCATTCAGCTGTTTGTTTTTATCTTCTTGTGACTACCTAATTGTGATTACCTAATTGTGTGTGTGTGATTACCTAATTGTGATTACCTAATTGTGCTTACGGGAAAGAGCCCAAAGCTCGTATCTTCCCGTCTCCTCATCGGTTCCATTTTATACTTAGTGATAATTATCATACCTATCCTTAAAACTATGGATTGAGATAGCATTAACTACCTCCTCGCTTAGCGAATTTCAATGTGTGTGTGTGATTACCTAATTGTGATTACCTAATTGTGTTTACGGGAAAGAGCCCAAAGCTCGTATCTTCCCGTCTCCTCATCGGTTCCATTTTATACTTAGTGATACTTATCATACCTGTCCTTAATACTATGGATTGAGATAGCATTAACTACCTCCTCGCTTAGCGAATTCCAATTATCAACTACTCTTACACTGAAAAAGTATTTCCTTACATCCTGCAAAGAAATTTTCTTACGAAGCTTCAAACTATGACCTCTAGTTCTAGAGCCAGCCATATCAAAATATCGATCCCAATCCACTCTATCATAACCATGAAGGAATTTAAAGACTGTCACCATATCCCCCCTCACTCTTCTAGCTTCCAGTGATGGTAAGTCTAATTCCCTCAGCCTCTCATCATAACTGACATCGCGTATTTCTGGCACCAGTTTCGTGGCATGTCTTTGAACTTTTTCAAGCTTAGCTATGTGCTTTTTCAAGTGCGGATTCCAAAAGGGGGCTGCATATTCGAGTTTTGGCCTCACATAGGTTACATAAATATTTCTGAAAATTTCCTTACATTTGATAAGAATGCATATGCTGCCCTTACTATGCCATTTATATGTATTTCTGGAGACAAATCTGCCAGTATGTTTACTCCTAGATCTCTCTCATTTTCTGTCTCTTGAAGTTGTACTCCAGCCACCGAGTAGTCAAGCTTGGGCCTTCTTGCACTTGCATCCATTCTCATTACCTTACATTTTGAAGTATTGAATTTCATTAGCCACTTTTCTGACCACTCATGCAGATTATTTAGATCCTCCTGAAGTTCTCTACCATTGTTCTCGTTTTTTACTTTCTTCACAATCTTTGCATCATCTGCAAACATATTCATGAATGAATTTACAGACTCTGGTAGGTCATTTACATATACATGAACCCTGTGGAACTCCACTACTAACTCTTCTCCATTCAGACACTGTCTTACTCTAACCCTCTGTTCCCTTCCTTCTAAGTAAGTTTTTATCCATTCCTAAACATTTCCACCTATTCTAGCCATTGATTGCAGCTTCCTAATAAGTCTCCCATGTGGAACAGTGTCAAATGCTTTCTGGAAGTCTAGGAATGTGCAATCTGCCCAGCCCTCTCTTTCCTGTAAGATTTGGCTTACCTCATCATAGAATTCTAATAAGTTTGTTACTGTTGATCTACCTTCTCTGAAGCCATGTTGCCTCACTGACAAAAAGTTGAAGGATTCCAAGTGAAGAGAGATATGTTTCCTTAGTAGTTTCTCCATAACTTTGCAAACTATGCTAGTCAAGGAAACTGGTCTATAGTTCAGAGCCGTATCCCTCCTTCCCTTTTTGAAGATAGGTATCACATTTGCTTGTTTCCAGCATCTTGGAATCTCCCCCGACTCCAGTGACTCCTTAAATATGATACTTAGTGCCACTGATATTGTGTTTGCACATTTTTTAAGCACATGAGGGGATATGTCATCAGGACCTGTAGCTTTATGAAAATCTAAATCCATCAGCGCTTTGCATACCTCTGTGGCTGTAAGGTTGATGTTCTCTAATACCGGCCCTTGAGCTTCTATCATTGCAATCTGAGGGGGTGGGGTATTTTCTACTGTAAATACTGACTGAAACTCCTTGTTCAATTCTTTGCAGATCTCTTCATCTGTGGAAAAGCTTGGGACAACTGAGTTTATGACTTCAATAGTACCTATATGACTTTCCTCATAAACTTCAAGCCTATTTTGGTTCCTTGGTGGGTTGTATACAACAGTTATTATAATGCTCTCTGACCCAGTATTTATGCGAGCAACAAGAAATTCCTTGAACTCACTTTCTATAGCCAAGTTTATTTCTTCGACTTGAATCCTATCACTTATGAGCAGTGCTATCCCTCCACCAGTCCTCTCAGATCTTTCAACCCCTAGTTTTCTGAAGCCCTTAGGAAAAACCTGTGACACTGTTTATGTCCTCACTCAACTTAGTCTCTGTAATTGCTACTATATCTGCCTTACTGTTGTGAATCCTATCTTTTAATTCTACTGCCTTACCAGCTAATCCATCAGCATTTGTGTATAACAATCTTAATGAGGCCCCATCCCCTGATCTTCTGTCATTATCTTCTTTATCTCCCCTTTGTCTGGAAGAACTCTGTAATGAAAATTTTTCTTCTCTTCTTCATTTCTTTCATCATTTAACCTTCTTGCCTCTTGCAACAAGTTTTTGATCTTTCCCATCTCTTCCTGTGTTCTGTATCGTCTAATGAACACTTCTTTGAATTCTTGAAGGTCTTTTAGACTTTTTTTCTCAACAATATTTCCCTACATGTTTCCCCTCTCTCAAAGGTTACTTTTGTTGGTCTCGGCTTTCCTTCCCTCGAATATTTACCTAGTTGGTGTATGTTTACAATATCCTCAGGACCACATACTACTCCAAGCTTTCTTATCAGGTCTACAACCCTAGCTTTATTTTCTTCAAGTCTCCCCTGCCATGTTGGCTCCTGCGATTCGCTTATGCCTGAGATTACCACTGTCTTCTCCTTATCAAGTGCCTGTTTGATGAGTGGGTTTGCCCTTTCCATTACAACGTCTTTCATTTTTTCGATTACTGTCTCTTTATAGTCAACTGTTTGTATGTTTTCCAGTGCCACCACCTTTACAGCCTCTTTTACTGCCACATTCCCCTTTAGTGCATCAGCAAAGGAAGTTTTCATGGCATCATTTTCCATATTCAGCTCCTGGAACTCTTTTCCGAACTCTTCAATGTTTTCCTTAATCTGGACATTCCAAGCAGCAATCTCGTCTCTCTCAGAAGAGAGCAGTGAACTAACATCTAATTCCTTTAGGTTGTCATTCAGCTGTTTGTTTTTATCGTCTTGTTTAGAAATTCTAGATTCTAGTTGACTCTTTTCCCCTTCCAGCTTCTTTATTCTTTTCTCTAGTTCCTTTCTCTCCTGCCCTTGTGCTTTATTTGCTTCCTCCAAAGATCTTATTTGCTCTCTGAGTGTTTCATTCTCTTTCATTTCTCCATCCATATTCCGAATTTTATCATCAAGGCTTATAACCATTTCCTCTAAATTCTTGATTTTCTGTTTAAGTCTCCTAATGGCTACCCCTCCAACCGACCCATGGATGGGAGAGGTTTGGGACAGAGATGGCGTCATTTTTATGTTCTCCCTGTCACAGAATATAGAAAGAAGACGAGAAAGAGGGAAAAAAAAGAGAAAAACTTTTAATTAAGCTTCACACAGAATTTTTATATCTCCATATAAGTGCTATTTAGTGACTCAGTTTATCTCTTTTCTGGTAACACACATCTTAGCTTAAAAACTTGACCATGGTAATTTAAGGATAAAAAGAAAAAGAAAAAAATGCAACAAAACAAAAGTCAAACCTGAAGGAAAAATTTGAATTTGTGTCTGAGGTGGCACCCACCTGTTTCTGCTATATATTCATCCTAACTGATAAACTCACTTGCTAACCAAGATATGTTATCACAGGATTAGACTTTACATTTAACTCAATATATATACAAAATAAAAAAAAATAGTAAAAGAGAAAGCTAAAAGAAAAGCAAAAAAAATGAAGAAAATAAGACAACTGTACTACTTGGCAACTTAACTCAGTACTGTTGACTGGTGGATATTTGTTTTTTTTTTATTATTCAATTATTTCGTGTATCAAACTAACTAACAAGTTAATATAAATGGGAAGGATACTGATTTTAACAATATATGGAACCATAGGATCAGGTAAACGGCTTAAGAGCTTTCCCCAGTTTACACAAAAAATTAGGTAATGTGATGTGATGGCTTCACCTCTGGCAACTCTTCTAAATTTCCTTCAAGGCAGAACTGGACGGCAGCTTCTCTCTCCCCTCACGAAAATGTTCTCAATTTTTTTCCTTTAAAATTTTGGACAGTCTCGTCATACAACAAATATATGTTTTGTACTCACAATACTCTGCAGGATTTCAGATTTAGGGAAATTATGGTAAAGTTTTCCACTAAGCACTCAGTCACTCAAAAACACAAGTAAAAATTTAAGAGGAGCAGTTCCGTGTGTATGTTATTACCTAATTGTGATTACCTAATTGTGCTTACGGGAAAGAGCCCAAAGCTCGTATCTTCCCGTCTCCTCATCGGTTCCATTTTATACTTAGTGATACTTATCATACCTGTCCTTAAAACTATGGATTGAGATAGCATTAACTACCTCCTCGCTTAGCCAATTCCAATTATCAACTACTCTTACACTGAAAAACTATTTCCTTACATCCTGCAAAGAAGTTTTCTTACGAAGCTTCAAACTATGACCTCTAGTTCTACAGCCAGCCATATCAAAATATCGATCCCTATCCACTCTATCATAACCATGAAGGAATTTAAACACTGTCACCATATCCCCCCTCACTCTTCTAGCTTCGAGTGATGGCAAGTCTAATTCCCTCAGCCTCTCATCATAACTGAGATTGCGTATTTCTGGCACCAGTTTCGTGGCATGTCTTTGAACTTTTTCAAGCTTAGCTATGTGCTTTTTCAAGTGCGGATTCCAAAAGGGGGCTGCATATTCGAGTTTTGGCCTCACATAGGTTACATAAATATTTCTGAACATTTCCTTGTCCATGTGCCTGAAGGCTACCCTTTACATTTGATAAGAATGCATATGCTGCCCTTACTATGCCATTTATATGTATTTCTGGAGACAAATCTGCCAGTATGTTTACTCCTAGATCTCTCTCATTTTCTGTCTCTTGAAGTTGTACTCCAGCCACCGAGTAGTCAAGCTTGGGCCTTCTTGCACTTGTACCCATTCTCATTACCTTACATTTTGAAGTATTGAATTTCATTAGCCACTTTTCTGACCACTCATGCAGATTATTTAGATCATCCTGAAGTTCTCTACCATTGTTCTCGTTTTTTACTTTCTTCACAATCTTTGCATCATCTGCAAACATATTCATGAATGAATTTACAGACTCTGGTAGGTCATTTACATATACAAGGAACAAAAGTGGCCCTAAAACTGAACCCTGTGGAACTCCACTACTAACTCTTCTCCATTCAGACACTGAGTGTCTTACTCTAACCCTCTGTTCCCTTCCTTCTAAGTAAGTTTTTATCCATTCCAAAACATTTCCACCTATTCTAGCCATTGATTGCAGCTTCCTAATAAGTCTCCCATGTGGAACAGTGTCAAACGCTTTCTGGAAGTCTAGGAATATGCAATCTACCCAGCCCTCTCTTTCCTGTAAGATTTGGCTTACCTCATCATAAAATTCTAATAAGTTTGTTACTGTTGATCTACCTTCTCTGAAGCCATGTTGCCTCACTGACAAAAAGTTGAAGGATTCCAAGTGAAGAGAGATATGTTTCCTTAGTAGTTTCTCCATAACTTTGCAAACTATGCTGGTCAAGGAAACTGGTCTATAGTTCAGAGCCGTATCCCTCCTTCCCTTTTTGAAGATAGGTATCACATTTGCTTGTTTCCAGCATCTTGGAATCTCCCCCGACTCCAGTGACTCCTTAAATATGATACTAGTGCCACTGATATTGTGTTTGCGCCTTTTTTAAGCACATGAGGGGATATGTCATCAGGACCTGTAGCTTTATGAACATCTAAATCCATCAGCGCTTTGCATACCTCTGCGGCGGGCATTTTAGATTGTTATCTATTAATCTCATGTTTAAGACTCCCGTGGGCGGCTTTTTTGTCTCCTTCTTTTCAAGTTTTCTTCTGTTTTGCTATTTGTATCTCTTGCCATTGTACTTTGAGAGGGTGACCAGCTTAGGTCACAAAATTAATAAGTACTTTTTATATATATATTTTCGTTGTTTTATTTCATGGGCTTTTCCTTCCATTTTAGACTGTATGGTAACAGTTCAGCGTTATCAATATATATATATATATATATATATATATATATATATATATATATATATATATATATATATATATATATATATATATATATATCCAATTAAGCACATTACATATGTGAAAACATGAATCTTTTTTTTTTTTTTACCCCGACCGGGACTCGAACCTAGGACTTATGATTACTAAGTCAAGGTGCTACCACTACACCACAGAAGGTTAAAAGGAATCCAACCTTATAGCTTATATCTGCTATACTTAGGAATGAACACATTCTAACTGCATGCCACTATGTTCATATTACAGATTCCCCAACCTCACTCGTGGCTTCATTTTTAGCATTTATTTCAATTCCCAATCTCATTCTGGCCATTAAATAACCAATTAAGCACATAACATATGTGAAAACATGAATAATTTTTTACCCAGACCGGGACTCGAACCTAGGACTTATGATTACTAAGTCAAGGCGCTACCACTACACCACAGAAGGTTAAAAGGAATCCAACCTTATAGCTTATATCTGCTATACTTAGGAATGAACGCATTCTAACTGAATTCCACTATGATAATATTACAGATTCGCCAACCTCACTCGTGGCTTCATTTTTAGCATTTAATTCAATTCCCAATCTCATTTGGGCCATGAAATAACCAATTAAGCACATTACATATGTGAAAACATGAATCATTTTTTACCCCGACTGGGACTCGAACCTAGGACTTATGATTACTAAGTCAAGGCGCTACCACTACACCACAGAAGGTTAAAAGGAATCCAACCTTATAGCTTATATCTGCTATACTTAGGAATGAACACATTCTAAATGAATGCCACTATGTTCATATTACAGATTCGCCAACCTCACTCGTGGCTTCATTTTTAGCATTTAATTCAATTCCCAATCTCATTCGGGCCATGAAATAATCAACTAAGCACATTACATATGTGAAAACATGAATCATTTTTTACCCCGACCGGGACTCGAACCTAGGACTTATGATTACTAAGTCAAGGCGCTACCACTACACCACAGAAGGTTAAAAGGAATCCAACCTTATAGCTTATATCTGCTATACTTAGGAATGCTATACTTAGGAATGAATGCATTCTAACTAAATGCCACTATGGTATTTCATGACCCGAATGAGATTGGGAATTGAATTAAATGCTAAAATGAAGCCATGAGTGAGGTTGGGGAATCTGTAATATGAACATAGTGGCATTCAGTTAGAATGCTTTCATTCCTAAGTATAGCAGATATAAGCTATAAGGTTGGATTCCTTTTAACCTTCTGTGGTGTGGTGGTAGCGCCTTGACTTAGTAATCATAAGTCCTAGGTTCGAGTCCCGGTCGGGGTAAAAAATGATTCATGTTTTCACATATGTAATGTGCTTATTTGGTTATTTCATGGCCCGAATGAGATTGGGAATTGAATTAAATGCTAAAATGAAGTCACGAGTGAGGTTGGGGAATCTGTAATATGAACATAGTGGCATTCAGTTAAAATGCGTTCATTCCTAAGTATAGCAGATATAAGCTATAAGGTTGGATTCCTTTTAACTTTCTATGGTGTAGTGGTAGCGCCTTGACTTAGTAATCATAAGTCCTAGGTTCGAGTCCCGGTCGGGGTAAAAAATTATTCATGTTTTCACATATGTAATGTGCTTATTTGGTTATTTCATGGCCCGAAGAGATTGGGAATTGAATTAAATGCTAAAATGAAGCAACGAGTGAGGTTGGGGAATCTGTAATATGAACATAGTGGCATTCAGTTAGAATGTGTTCATTCCTAAGTATAGCAGATATAAGCTATAAGGTTGGATTCCTTTTAACCTTCTGTGGTGTAGTGGTAGTGCCTTGACTTAGTAATCATAAGTCCTAGGTTCGAGTCCCGGTCGGGGTAAAAAATGATTCATATTATATATATATATATATATATATATATATATATATATATATATATATATATATATATATATATATATATATATATATATATTATAAAAAAAATTCTAAATACCTTTGAATCTTGAATCATTCTCCCAACCAGAACGATATCTCTGGTCATATTTCTTGTCACTCATGACTGAGCCACTTTCTGAAGGTTTAATTAAGAAAATTAGGGCAGAGTTTTGACTGACCAGCGATTGAACTGACTGGTCAGTGGTTACTGGGGCCTGGTCGAGCAGAATCGCACAAGCTACATCAGTCGTAGAAAGGAATGATACGAGCCATTATTGCAATACACGTATGATACGCTGGTAACGTTTGGATATGTGGTAATAGGTTTCAAGTACCAATGTCAGGAAAACCGGCAGAATGGAAACATGAGGTCTACATGTTTTGATATTGCAGAAAGGTTTTCTATATAATTTCATTTTTATTTAGTATTTTTTTGCTTTCTGCATGGATCTAACTTCTTTTACCAAAAAAAAAATCCACTCAATATAAAATTTCCACAAAAAATATCCATGTACAGCTAAATATCCACAAAAAATATCCACAAATTCTGTGTTCAGATTTTGAATCCACAAAGGCTGACGTTATCCACAAATTTGTGGATATTATCCACAAAGTGACAACACGTGACCAACCAACCAAAATTCTATGCTGTAATAATGTATTATGTTCTGTATTTAATTGTTTAGTTTTTATGTCATGTATACTTTACTGCCTTCTTTATTTTAATATGATTTACTTAAGTCAGAGATGAATAAGAACTGAAAATTATATTTTAATTACTAGTTATGTAAGCTTTTTTTTTATTGTCTTCTGGTGAAGATTACATGGTCTGACAATATATATATTCACGAAGTGTTAGTGTTGTTATAGTTGAAATTTTTGTATTACTGTTGCTATTCTTTTATCATTGTTGTTTACATCATTGCTTTTGTTATTGTTATTTTGGTCGTTATTGTCACAGTTGCAATTATTTTTGTAAATTTTCAAAATTTGTATTACTATTGCTGCTCTCATTACGGATTTTTATTTTATTGTTAGTCCTGCAGCAATCATTGACAGTCATGGTCATTTTTGTTATTATCTTCTTATCATTGCCATTTTGGTCACTATTATTGCCATTGTTGTTAATAATACTATTTTTGGTAACATTATCACTATCTCTGCTATGAAAGCTATTTTATTCATTATTGCCATTAATGATACTGTTGCTACTATTTTTATCCTTATTGTTACAATTAGTTTTATTTTTGCAATTTCAGTCTACATTGGTATTAATGGTTTCATCATTTTTTTTCATTATTGTTACTATTATTGTCACTAGCAAAAAATTTTAACAAGTGTTATTATTGGTATTACTGATAATTATATAATTTTTGTTAGTATAGCTCAATGTATTACTAGTTACAGTAGTTAATTTTTGTAAGGTCTGTGGCCATGATTATGACAAAATACAAGCAATTATGTGGGGATTAAAAGGACAGCGCAAAGTTTGAATTCACAGGCTAGGTTTTACTTACACTAAGGCACAGCGCATATGAACAGTACCGCATAGATATGCATATACAGATATACTCTCAATTATTTGAGAAATAACTCTGTAAAAAAATAAACGGCAGATCTAAGTAATAATATATATTCAGTCCCTTTGAAATAAGTAATGAACAAAATAAGTATTTAACACACATAAATGGTGAGCTTATCTTGTAATACATAAACTAAACCCCCCCCCCCTCTTAAACTTTTGTCACCCTCTGATGACTTTAAATTTTTCCATTTTACCCTTGGAAAGAGGCTCGGTAAATAAATCAGCAATATTTTCTTGTGAAGGAGCATACAAAAGTTTTACACTTCAAACTTCTACCAGCAAACAGTTCGCCATTTCAAACAAGGTTCTCCATCATCTTTCTGCCATAGTGTTTTGATGAGGAGAGTAAGGGGAGGAAAATTCATGCTCGATTTTATTTCTTGTCATGAGGGATCTAAAATTACTTGACGTAAATTCCATACCGTTGTCAGTAAGCAAGCGTTTCACTGTCCCATACAAGGAAGTATCAGCCAAATATTTTACAGTGGCTTTTATGGTGTCACTCTTATTTTTAAGCAGATAAACCATAATAATATTGGAGTAATCGTCAACAAAAGTTATGGCAATATTATAATCTCCTTTTCCAATTACATTTACTGGTCCTGCTAACTAGCAGTGCACTAATTCTAAGTTATTTGTACCTCTCGCATCAGGTTCTCTCCTCCTAAACTGGGACATTTTTCTTAGGCTACATGTTTCACAATCTTGAAAATCTTTGCTCGAGATACACATTTCTTCAACTACACTTTCCAGCTTGAATATATCCCTCATGTTACAGTGTCCTAAGAGTTTGTGTCATTCAAATACTGTATGACTAGCAGTGTAAAAAAATAAATGGCAGATCTAAGTAACAATATATATTCAATCCCTTTGAAATGAGTAATGAACAAAATAAGTATTTAATAAATATAAATGGTGAGCTTAAGTTTATCTTGCAATACATAAACTCAACAATTTTACTACTGTTGGTATGAATGCAACTGCTTGCATAATTATTTTATCACTTTGTTACCATTGTTATTATTACAATTAAGTTTTTTTGACTATAGTTGTTCTTATTGCTTTTTGGCCATTATCTTCACTATTGCTGGTATTAGTGATGTGCTTACTTTATTGTTGTTATCATCGCATTTTTTTAAGTTTTTGTTAGCATTGCAGCAATTCTTGATATTCATAATTGTTGTTAATATTGCTATCGTCATCAATATTATTATTGCTCTTATTAATGCTATATTTATTGCTAATAAACGCTGATTTTTTATCTTTATAATTGCAGTTAGTGTTATTTTTACAATTTTAGTCATAATTACTACTACTGGTTATAGTATTACTTTTTTTTATCATTATTGTTACAATTGCTGGTATATGAGATTGTTATTCGTTAATGATATTATTCTTTTATTACTAATGCTTAAAGAGTTTTGTTAGTATTTCTCTATTTAATACAAATTTTATTAGGCATTGTTAATATTTCGTTAAAGAATGAAATTGCTTTCATTATTGGTGTTGCAATCATTTTGTTATTATTACAACTTTGATCTTTATAGGTACATTTCTTGTTTTTATCTCATTTTGGTCATTAGTAATATTGCTGGTATAAGTCATATTTTTTAATTTTTATTATTATTTTGCTGTTTTTTTTAAATTATCATTTTTTTAACATTGCTCTATCTAATAATAATTTTAGTAGCTATTGCTACTAAACACCCGGTTACTTTTTGATACAGAGTCTAAGGGCACCTTAATGATCAGGGAATTACTGAAAAACTTAAATTAATCATATCATTTCATCATTTATCTTGGCTGTTTCCCCCAATTTGGGGGTAACCGACATAAAAAAAAGAAACAATAAGGGGATTACTTTGCTCCATGGGCAATGACGAGGGAGCTAGCGACCGTTTAGATGGCACTGCTGGAGTGCCACAGCCCATCCTCCAGGCTCGTCCACAACCTGTGCTGCTTCATAATAACAACTCCCTACTGCCCCTACCACAGGGCTACCTCTGTAAGATGCAGCCCAGTGGTAACAGCAGATACTCATCAGAGCTGCATCACAATTGCTCGCCATTCATTCCTATTCCTTGCAAGCTCACTTGCTTCCCTCACATCCATCCTCCAATCATTCAGGGCTCTCCTTACTCCATCCATCCACCCAAACCTAGGCCTCCCTCTAGCATTTCTCTCATCAACTCTTGCATTCATCACCTTTTTCAGCTGTCTTTCATCATCCATCCTTTCCACACGACCAAACCATCTCAGAACATTCATATCTACTCTGGCTGCCAATTCTCTCCTCACACCCGTTCTTGCTCTCACCACTTCATTCCTAACCCTATCCAACCGAGATACACCAATCATACTAATCAGGCATTTTATCTCAAACACATTTAGTTTCCTTCTCTCACTTACTTTTATATCCCAAAACTCTGATCCATACATCACAGTTGGCACAACCACTCTCTCATACAAAACTTTCTTAACATTCATTTCCAACCCTCTATTCATCATCGCTCCTTTCAACAGACCCAAAACTTTACATCCTTCATTCACTCTGTGATACACATCTGCTTCCACTCCACCATTTGCAGCTATAACCGAGCCTAAATACTTAAACTGATCAACTTCCTCAAGTGTCTCTCCATTCAACATAACATTCAATCCAGCACCATCCTCATTTCTTCTACACCTCATAACCTTCATCTTTCCCACATTCACTTGCAACTTCCTTCTCTCACACACCATTCCAAATTCTGACACTAAATGACACAGCTTCTCCTCTGAATCTGCCACCACCACAGTATCATCTGCAAACAGCAACTGATTCAGCTCCCACTTGTTATCACCCCCATCTACCATTCTCAAACCTCGACCACGCACTCGCTCATTCACCTCTCTTACGACTCCATCAATATACAAATTGAAGAGCCATGGTGACATCACACATCCCTGTCTCAGTCCCACGCTCACTGGAAATCACTCACTCACTTCATTCCCTACCTAAACACAAGCTCTACTGCCCTCATACTAGCTCTTCACTGCTTACAACAGTCTACCATCAATTCCATATATCCTCAAAACATTCCACATTGCCTCTCCATCAACTTTATCATATCTCTTGGTACTGACGCTTTTTGGTTCAGAAACGAACCGAATTACTCTTAGTAGCTGATTTGCCAGTTAGCATCCATACCCAAGGAATAACAAAGGTCACATATATGCTCACCTCTAACAGTCACAAATTGGCTGGTGAAGACATAAGCCTCTAGTGGTAACAACACATGGGATATTTGCAATATGATGAAAACTCCAGGGGGGGTCATGTTTTATGGCCATATTCCTCATGATGTACAGCACAAATACAGAAGCTCCTCTACTTACGAACAACCAAGTTACGAACATTCACAGACACGAACAAATACCTACCCACTATATACCCATATATTAATGTATGTATTACTGTACTGTATTATTATTATTACTGAATAAAAATTCATATATACTGCAAATTTTATCTTTTATGTAGTAACTGTTTTTATCCTAAGTACTGTACAGCACTGCATATGTATGTACTGTAGTTCTCTTTTTTACCTAAACACAACTTACGAACAGTTCTACTTATGAACGGACTTCTGGAACCTAACTCGTTCATAAGTTGGAGAGAGTCTGTACAGTAATATACAAAACCAACTTGTATTGCAAGTAGGAACACAATTATTGCCTATTACCACTCAATAGTTGATTGAAGAGGACATAGAGCTGTAAATAAGCAGTGAGAGATAGAAAGTATTGGAATAAATGAGCAATTAGTGACTTAAAAAGATAAGACTGTACTTGCCAGTTTTAAGGATAATATTCGTTATAAAGATGAGCAGTATTGGGTGAGACTTTTTTGGGAGCTTATCCATCCCTTTTTAAAACACAATTTTCAAAAAGTCTTTGAGGAAAGGATTTTTTGACTTCTAGAAAGGAAGCAAAGTTTTAATAACTGTCATCATCATCCTTATCATGCGGTGCCCAAGGTTTCAGTGTCTAATTCCTGGAGAGATATTCAAGAGCACTTTGAAATCAAGTCCCTACAAGCTATGATTACATGATTGCTCACTTAAAGGTCCTGTTTCAAAGAAATTAATAGATGTCTTGCTCAAAATTAGACAAGGATAGTTTGCTTACACAGCTGATATTGTGAAGGCATAGCTAGAAGTAGGTCTTTGGGAAGTTGACTATGACATTACAAGATTGCTCTTGGTAAAGAGGTGGTAGATGATTCTCATAAATATGATATATTTATATTTAAAGCAGTACTCTTTGGATATCAAACAAGTCCATATCTTCTTTAAGCTACTCTTTCACAACATTTTACAAAATATGGAAACTACCTAGGAAAGGAGATATTGGAGATTTATTATAAAGATAATTTGTTGGGTGCTTTTAACAGTGAATAGAAACTGTTTGACATATTCGTACTGCAAATATGAGGAGGTGCAAAGGTAAATATATCACTTTAAGCATGGAACCCCAACAAGATAAGATTATAGAAAGTACTAGACCAGTGTCTCTTTGAAAAACTCACGTCTCCTGATGTATCAGTCTTATATTTCACTTGGAAACTACAAACCATATTAAATACTACTACAGTTTTTAGTCTTGAGAATACAAAGACCTCAAGCAAGAGCACCAGGAGACCCCACATTTGTCTGGATATTAAGTACAGTCTAAACAGTATGGCAGACTAAAATTGATCCTAATTCAAGGTCATTTGACAAGCTCAAATGACTCCAAAATGATTGGGTAACTTGGATTGTACCTTTATTGAAGGTCCACTCTGCTCTCAAGGTCCCTTGGAAAATTCCGGGTCAGCAGTGACGTATGTTGTCTTCTAGTCTCCAACAACTCAGCAGGTATTACCATGTATAAAACTGGAAATGGTATGCCACTTATGGAAAAGACTGTGCCTATAATGAAGTGACACATATACGTTGCTGTTTGAGTAAAATTGTTTGCTTACACAGCTGATATTGTGAAGGCATAGCTCGAAGTAGTCTTCAGGAAGTTGACCATGACTCTACATGATTGCTCTTGGTAAAAGAGGAGGAAGATGATTCTTACAAATATGATAGATTTATATTTAAAGCAGTACTCTTTGGATATACATGAAGTCCTTTTCTTCTCCAAGTTACTCTTTCAAAACATTTTACAAAATATGGAGACTACCTAGGAAAGGAGATATTGGAGAATTATCATAAATATAATTTGTTGGGTGCTTTTAACAGTGAAGAGAAACTAACTGACATATTCGTATCACAAATGTGAGGAGACGCAAAGGTAAAAATGCCATTTCATGCCTGTAACTCCAACAACACAAAATTTTAGAAAGTACTAGACTAGTGCTTTTTTGAAAAACTCAGATCTCCTAATGTATCAGTCTTATATTTAACTTGATAACTACAAAGCATATTAAGTACTACTTCAGTGTTTAGTCTTGAGAAAACAAGGACCTCAAACAAGAGCACCAGAAGACCCCATATTTGTCTGGATATTAAGTACAGTCTCAACAGTATGGCAGACTAAAATTGCTCCTAATTCAAAGTCATTTGACAAGCTCAAATGACTCCAAGCACATGATTGGGCAACTTGGATTGTACCTTTATTCTGGGTCAGCAGTGAGGTATGTTGTTTCCTAGTCTCCAACAACTCAGTATGTATAAAATTGGAAATGGTATGCCATTTATTGAAACGACTGTGCCTATAATGAAGTGACATATATGTTGCTGTTTGAGTCACATAGTTTAATATACCCGAGTAGTATTAATGAAACTCATGGTAAATGAAGACATAATAGCTATATTGGGGAAAAACCAATAGAGCACAACATGTATAGTAAATTATTGCCCCAAGAAACAATTTGGTTCCTGACTGAAGGGGCTGGTCAACTCAGCTGGGCTACTGAGTTCATCTTTGTGAGCTACTAAGATGGGATGAGCTCTCTGAGCCTGTAAATGGAAAAAATTATCAGAGCTTCTAAGATGATATAAGCTATAAGAGATTCCAAGATAAAATAACCATACAGTATTTCTAAGATGGATTAAACTTTTGAGTTGGCAGTGTGACTAATTTATCTGAACCCCACAGAAAGGGGGAGAAGGTACGAACTACTCAAATCAACAAGTTTAACACTGGAATCAACAACTTTGAAGAGCATTTAACAGGGTGCCCCTCATGTTAAATGCATATATTTTAATTAATTACGCCATCTCTAAAAGCCAAAGACACCCTCTCCCTGTCTGGATGTTGGTGCTATGGCAGCAAGCCTTCAGAAGATACTTAGGGACTTCATACTGTACACGTATATAAGAAATTGAAAAAGAGCCAATTATACAACTGAAGGATTCTGAAGTACAAAGGTGATAAGAGAGCTAAGGAGTGGAGAGACAAATGCTGGAAAAGGTATAGGAGGAGAAAAAACATAAATGCCTGGCAAACCTACAAAAGAGCAAGTAATGACTACCTAAGTAAAAGGAGAGAGGCAGAGAGAGACTATGAGAGGGACATCACCAGGAAGGCTAAAGAAAATCCCAAGCTTTTCCACAGCTTTATCAGAGGAAAACTGAAGGTAAAAGAACAGGTTTTAAGGCTAAAGAGAGCGGATGGAAGCATCACTGAGACGGATGAAGAGATCTGCAAAGAATTGAACAAGGAGTTTCAGTCAGTATTTACTGTAGAAAATACCCCACCCCCTCAGATTGCAGTGATAGAAGCTCAAGGGCCGGTATTAGAGAACATCAACCTTACAGCCACAGAGATATGCAAAGCGCTGATGGATTTAGATGTTCATAAAGCTACAGGTCCTGATGACATATCCCCTCATGTGCTTAAAAAATGCACAAACACAATATCAGTGGCACTAAGTATCATATTTAAGGAGTCACTGGAGTCGGGGGAGATTCCAAGATGCTGGAAACAAGCAAATGTGATACCTATCTTCAAAAAGGGAAGGAGGGATACGGTTCTGAACTATAGACCAGTTTCCTTGACCAGCATAGTTTGCAAAGTTATGGAGAAACTACTAAGGAAACATATCTCTCTTCACTTGGAATCCTTCAACTTTTTGTCAGTGAGGCAACATGGCTTCAGAGAAGGTAGATCAACAGTAACAAACTTATTACAATTTTATGATGAGGTAAGCCAAATCTTACAGGAAAGAGAGGGCTGGGCAGATTGCATATTCCTAGACTTCCAGAAAGCATTTGACACTGTTCCACATGGGAGACTTATTAGGAAGCTGCAATCAATGGCTAGAATAGGTGGAAATGTTTTGGAATGGATAAAAACTTACTTAGAAGGAAGGGAACAGAGGGTTAGAGTAAGACACTCAGTGTCTGAATGGAGAAGAGTTAGTAGTGTAGTTCCACAGGGTTCAGCTTTAGGGCCACTTTTGTTCCTTGTATATGTAAATGACCTACCAGAGTCTGTAAATTCATTCATGAATATGTTTGCAGATGATGCAAAGATTGTGAAGAAAGTAAAAAACGAGAACAATGGTAGAGAACTTCAGGAGGATCTAAATACTCTGCATGAGTGGTCAGAAAAGTGGCTAATGAAATTCAATACTTCAAAATGTAAGGTAATGAGAATGGGTACAAGTGCAAGAAGGCCCAAGCTTGACTACTCGGTGGCTGGAGTACAACTTCAAGAGACAGAAAATGAGAGAGATCTAGGAGTAAACATACTGGCAGATTTGTCTCCAGAAATACATATAAATGGCATAGTAAGGGCAGCATATGCGTTCTTATCAAATGTAAGGGTAGCCTTCAGGCTCATGGACAAGGAAATGTTCAGAAATATTTATGTAACCTATGTGAGGCCAAAACTCGAATATGCAGCCCCCTTTTGGAATCCGCACTTGAAAAAGCACATAGCTAAGCTTGAAAAAGTTCAAAGACATGCCACGAAACTGGTGCCAGAAATACGCAATCTTAGTTATGATGAGAGGCTGAGGGAATTAGACTTACCATCACTCGAAGCTAGAAGAGTGAAGGGGGATATGGTGACAGTCTTTAAATTCCTTCATGGTTATGATAGAGTGGATAGGGATCGATATTTTGATATGGCTGACTCTAGAACTTAATACTATCTCAATCCATAGTTTTAAGGACAGGTATGATAAGTATCACTAAGTATAAAATGGAACCGATGAGGAGACGGGAAGATACAAGCTTTGGGCTCTTTCCCGTAAACACAATTAGGTAATCACACAAAAACACCTTCCTATTCAGGCACCTCTCACAATATAGTTTTGGGTTACTTGTGTTCACTTATATACTGACCAGAGGAGTTATTATTTGCAGGGCCACTTTGATGCACAGAATTGATGTTTTTTAATTAGTACAATTAAGAAGGCACTTTATAGCTGTCACTGATATCAATACCATCGCTTATGAAGCACACAATAAGACTAACGTCATGTTTGAATAATAAGTACCGTTGCTGAATTGTCATGATCCCAGGTAGAGCACCATCTTAAGTGTCCTTACAGTACTGTTGGCAGTAGGAAATACCCTTGCTGTGGTGTACTAGCACCTATTATTTTGGAGAGATTCATTATTCCTTAATCAGAAATTTCCATTTTGAAAGCATGCTATTATTGGTGTCAAAAACTCTGAGCTTGGAAAGTTTGCATTTCTTTCAAAATGAATTTTTAAGACTATTAAACTAGTAAAATATGCATTTATGTAGTAGCAACTAGCTCCAAACCAGGTGTACCTCAAACAGCATCTCTTAGCCAATAATTCTTTGGCAAAAGGAAAGGATAGTGGTGTCTCATGTCCAGTAGGCTCCATCAACTGTTCAATCTAAGAAAGAACACAATTAGAAATGAGCACTCAAAAGCAGATTGTATCCCCAAAAGGGGAAGAATATCAACCCACAGAATTCTTGGAAGATGAATATATAAATCCATCTAAAAAAAAAAAATAAATAAAATGAAGGCACATAACAATTCAATTAGGAATATATTTTATTTTGCAAATATAAATAAGAGTAAATATATTATTTCAATATACAGTATATGAATATTCTGTGAACAAACTACAAGAATTAATAAATTGTCATTTATAGTTTTTATTTATGATTATATATATATATATATATATATATATATATATATATATATATATATATATATATATATATATATATATATATATATATATATATATATATATATATATATATATATATATATATATATCCTACTCAACGCCGCCTTTGGCACTTCGAGCGAACTCAATATGAAAATTTGCGTAACTTTCTCTTTGACTTTCCATGGGATGACTACTGCTTTCGGTCCCGCAACCCTGATCGGGTAGCTGTAAAAGTTGCCGAGATCATGACCGCGGGAATGGAGGCGTACATCCCCTCTTCTACAAAAACTTTCTCTCCCCCTAAACCTTGGTTTGACCGTGCCTGCTCCATGGCTATCCAGGCTAGGAATCAGGCTCACCGATCTTACCAAGCCTCTCCTTCCGATTTAACTCGCTCTGCTTTTATTATAGCTAGGAATCGCTGTACAGCTCAGATTCGAAGGTCTAAGGCTTCCTTTATAAGAAGGAAAGTTGATGACCTTAACTCCTCTCCCACTGACAAATGCTTCTGGTCTTTAGCCAAAAACCTCTCCAAAAACTTCTGTAACTCAAGCTTTCCCCCTCTCATTCGTTCTGATGGTTCTATAGCTTGCTCTCCCACTGACAAAGCCACTCTCTTTGGCTCTCATTTTTCTGCCAACTCTTCTATCAACGATTCCAGCACACCTGTTCCTCAGTCTTTTCCCCTCTCTAACCCTATGCCCTCCCTTATCCTTTCTTCACGCAAAGTTCATAAGGTTCTTCGCTCTCTAAAGACAAACAAGGCATCTGGTCCCGATGGTATCCCTGCAAGGTTCCTTAAGGAATTTGCAGATGAACTGGCTCCCGTGCTTTGCCGTCTTTTTCGCCTCATTCTGTCAACCAGTATCTATCCTTCATCTTGGAAGCATGCTCTAGTTCAACCTGTTCCTAAGAAGGGTGACCGCTCTATTCCTTCTAACTACCGACCTATTGCTCTAACCTCCTCTATTGCTAAAATTTTCGAAACTTTGCTCAATGCTCACTTCTTGAAACGCCTTGAATCTAACTCACTTATCTCTGATCACCAGTACGGCTTCCGCAAGGCAAGATCCACTGGTGATCTCCTGTCCTATCTTACTCATGTATGGTCATCTTCTCTGAGGAACTATGGGGAATCCTTTGTCGTCGCCCTTGATCTCTCTAAGGCTTTTGACAGAGTCTGGCACAAGGCTCTGTTGGCCAAACTCCCTGCCTATGGCTTTACCCCTTCTTTCTGTTCTCTGATTTCCAGTTTTCTTACTGACCGTTCTATATCTGTAGTTGTTGATGGCGTGACATCTAGCCCTTTCTCTGTGTCCAGTTGTGTTCCACAGGGCTCTGTTCTTTCACCTACTCTCTTCCTTCTCTTCATCAATGATCTTCTACAGTCCCCATCTTCCTCTCTTCTTCATGCCTTTGCCGATGACTCTACCCTTCACTTTTCCTCTGCCTTTTCTTCACAACCTTCATCTGTTACTCGTAATCAATCTCGTATCACTCTTTCTTCTACTCTTAACTCCGATTTGCAGAGAGTATCTGAATGGGGCACTCAAAATTTAGTTAAATTCAATGTCTCCAAGACACAGTTTCTGGCTATCTCTTTATCTTCTTCTCCTCCAGATAACCCTATTGTCTTCGAAACTAATGAAATTTACCCTCTTAACTCTATCAATATATTAGGAATCCACATAGCCTCTAACTTGTCTTGGAGGAATCACATAATCCAAATTTCTAAATCTTCATCCAAAAAATTGGGGGTTTTGTTTCGTTTTCGTTATTACTTTTCCTCATTGCAGTTACTTAAAATTTACAAAGGTCTTATCTGCCCCTGCTTAGAATACTGCTCACACATCTGGGGTGCTTCTTCCTTTACTTATCTTCTTGATAGGGTTCAATCTAAGGCAGTCAGACTTATTAATGATCCTTTTCTTACTTCTAACTTGGACTCTCTCTCTCTTCGCCGTAAGGTATCTTCCCTTTCGCTTTTCTATCGCTACTACTTCCATCGCTGCTCTGATGAGTTGGCGAGTTGCATCCCTCCTCCACTGCCGAGGCCGCGTAACACTCGCCAAGCGGCCTCATCTCACAGGTACTGTGTCGAGATTTGTAGCTCGCGGATTGGTCGGTGCAGCGACTGCTTCTTCCCATCTACCTCCAGACTCTGGAACTCTCTTCCTCCTTCTGTCTTTCCAAGTTCTTATGACCTTTCATCCTTCAAAAAGCAGATCTATTGTCATCTCAGAGCCTAGTCCTCTATATCTCTGGGTCCTCTTTACTTTGACTGTTTTTTCTGTCTGTCGTTTTCCTTTGTGTGACATTACCTCATCTCTGCCTTGCCCTTAACTTTTTCTTTTCCTTCGTCTTGGTATTTTCTCGTGCCCGGGCCTTTGTCGATGAGGGCAGTTTCTGCCTGTCCCGGTGTCACACTCTTAAAAAAAAAAAAAAAAAATATATATATATATATATATATATATATATATATATATATATATATATATAGTAATCCCTCGTTTATCGCGGGGATTCGATTCCGGGACCGGCCGCAATAGGTGAATTTCCACGAAGTAGGAACTAGGAAGAAAAAAAAAATTTTTCTTTAAGATTATGGCACCAGGAGAGGCCAAAAATTATAAAATAAAACAGCCTTTATCAGGCTGTAAAGAGAAACAGAGATGGAGAGTGTAATGGCCTGTCAGATGTGAAGGGATTATAAAAGATGTGTAATGAATATCCAGCTCTCTGCTGGGTTTTAATATACCTCTTTATTACTTTCATGATGTCTATTCCAAAAATTCTCCTTAGATCTTATTATTATTATTATTGGAAACAATAATTTTCCTTTGATGATGATTGTGATTATTATCATTATTACAAATTTGTAATTAAACCATTATTTTTACAATAAATAATGTAGTTTTGGTTGAATGAACAAGAGTTAATTAAAGATCTCTCTCTATCTCTCCAACATTCTATTCTACACAACCCCCCACACTCTCTTTGTCCCAGCCAACTAGGGAGGGGCACTGTACACAGTTATTAAAGTAAATAAACCAACAGATGTACGATGATGAGCCCTTAATAATTATAATAATAGTTATTACAGTACTGCTGGCAGTAGGAAATACCCTTGCTGTGGTGTATAAGCACCTATTATTTTGGAGAGTTTCATTATTCCTTAATCAGAAATTTCCAGTTTGAAAGCATGCTATTATTGGTGTCAAAATCTCTGAGCTTGGAAAGTTTGTATTTCCATCAAAATTAATTTTTAAGACTATTAAACTAGTATAATATGCATTTATGTAATAGCAACTAGCTCCAAACCAGGTGTAGCTCAAACAGCATCTCGTAGCCAATAATTCTTTGGCAAAAGAAAAGGATAGTGGTGTCTCATGTCCAGTACGTTCCATCAACTGTTCAATCTAAGTAAGAACACAATCAGAAAAGAGCGCTCAAAAGCAGAACATTTTTCCAAACTTGTATCCCCAAAAGGGGAAGAATATCAGCCCACAGAATTTTTGTAAGATGAATATATAAATCCATCTAAAATAAAATAAATTAAAATGAAGGCACAAAACAAATCAATTAAGAATATACTTTATTTGACAAATACAAACAAGAGTAAATATATTATTTCAATATACAGTACTGTATATGAATATTCTGTGAACAAACTACAAGAATTAATAAACTGTCATTTGTAAAGTTTTTATTTATAATTATATATATATATATATATATATATATATATATATATATATATACAGTAATCCCTCGTTTATCGCGGGGATTTGATTCCGGGACCGGCCGCGATAGGTGAATTTCCACGAAGTTGGAACTCCTTAAAAAAGAAAAAAAAAAAATTAAGATGATTATGACACCAGGACAGCCCAAAAATGATAAAATAAAACAGCCTTTATCAGGCGGTAAAGAGAAACAGAGATGGAGAGGGTAATGACCTGTCAGATGTGAAGGGATTATAAAAGATGTGTAATGAATATCCAGCTCTCTGCTGGGTTTTAATATACCTCTTTATTACTTTCATGATGTCTATTCCAAAAATTCTCCTTAGATCTTATTATTATTATTATTTATTATTATTATTATTATTATTATTATTATTGGCAACAATAATTTTCCTTTGATGATGATTGTGGAGATTATTATTGCTATTATTATCATTATTATTGTTATTGCAAATTTGTAATTAAACCATTATTTTTACAATAAATAATGTAGACTTGGTTGAATGAACAAGAGTTAATTGAAGATCTCTCCCTCTCTCTCTCCAACATTCTATTCTACCCAACCCCCCCACACTCTCTTTGTCCCAGCCAACTAGGGAGGGGCACTTTACACAGTTATTAAAGTAAATAAACCAACAGATGTACAATGATGAGCCCTTAATAATTATAATAATAGTTATTACAGTACTGTTGGCAGTAGAAAATGCCCTTGCTGTGGTGTATAAGCACCTATTATTTTGGAGAGATTCATTATTCCTTAATCAGAAATTTCCAGTTTGAAAGCATGCTATTATTGGTGTCAAAATTTCTGAGCTTGGAAAGTTTGCATTTTCTTCAAAATTATTTTTTAAGACTATTAAACTAGTATAATATGCATTTATGTAATAGCAACTAGCTCCAAACCAGGTGTAGCTCAAACAGCATCTCTTAGCCAATAATTCTTTGGCAAAAGGAAAGGATAGTGGTGTCTCATGTCCAGTAGGCTCCATCAACTGTTCAATCTAAGTAAGAACACAATTAGAAAAGAGCGCTCAAAAGCAGAACATTTTTCCAAACTTGTATCCCCAAAAGGGGAAGAATATCAGCCCACAGAATTCTTGTAAGATGAATATATAAATCCATCTAAATAAAATAAATAAATGAAGGCACAAAACAATTCAATTAGGAATATATTTTATTTGACAAATACAAACACAAGTAAATAGATTATTTCAATAAACAGTATATGAATATTCTGTGAACATACTACAAGAATTAATAAATTGTCATTTATGAAGTTTTTATTTATGATTATTTATATATATATATATATATATATATATATATATATATATATATATATATATATATATATATATATATATATATATATATATATAATATATATATACAGTAATCCCTCGTTTATCGCGGGGGTTCGGTTCCGGGACCGGCTGCAATAGGTGAATTTCCGCGAAGTTGGAACTCCTTAAAAAAAAATAAAAAATGAATAAAAAAATAAAAAAATTTAAGATGATTATGACACCAGGACAGGCCAAAAATGATAAAATAAAACAGCCTTAATCAGGCTGTAAAGAGAAACAGAGATGGAGTGTAATGACCTGTCAAATGTGAAGGGATTATAAAAGATGTGTAATAAATATCAAGCTCTCTGCTGGGTTTTAATATACCTCTGCATTACTTTCATGATGTCTATTCCAAAAATTCTACTTAGATCTTATTATTATTATTATTACTATTATTATTATTATTATTATTTTTTTTTTATTATTATTATTATTATTATTATTATTATTATTATTGGCAACAATAATTTTCCTTTGATGATGATTGTGGAGATTATTATTATCTCATTATTATTACAAATTTGTAATTAAACCATTATTTTTACAATAAATAATGTAGCTTTGGTTGCATGAACAAGAGTTAATTAAAGATCTCTCGATCTCTCTCCAACATTCTATTCTACCCAACCCCCCACACTCTCTTTGTCCCAGCCAACTAGGGAGGGGCACTGTACACAGTTATTAAAGTAAATAAACCAACAGATGTACAATGATGAGCCCTTAATAATAATAATAATAATAATAATAATTATAAAAATAATAATAATAATAATAATAATAATCTCCACACTCATCATCAAAGGAAAATTATTGTCGCCAAGAATAATAATAATAAAAATAATAATAATAATAATAATAAGATCTAAGGAGAATTATTGGAATAGACATCATGAAAGTAATGTAGAGGTATATTAAAACCCAGCAGAGAGCTGGATATTCATTACACATCTTTTATAATCCCTTCACATCTGACAAGTCTTACACTCTCCATCTGTTTCTCTTTACAGCCTGAAAAAGGCTGTTTCATTTTATCATTTTTTGGCCCATCCTGGTGTCGCAATAATCTTTATAAAAAATAATAATAATAAAAATAATAATAATTTTTTGGCAAAAAATAATCCGCGATAGGTGAACTGCGAAATAGCGAGGGATTACTGTATATATATATATATATATATATATATATATATATATATATATATATATATATATATATATATATATATATATATATATATATATATATATATATATATATATATATATATATATATATATATATATATATATATATATATATATATATATATATATATATATACACACCTTGTTCCTTTTATGCGTGAAATTTTTATCCGCAAAATTTCAATAACGCCACCAAAAAATAATAGTAAAAAATTCGAATTTTGCGAATAACGCCCCCCCCAAGCGCTTCTTTCACGAGTACAAAGAGGATTACGATAAGAAAAGATCATCATCATTATACATTATATATACACCCACCCTACCTCTGTCGTATGTCTATCTAATCTACATTTGAAGGTGTCTAAGGTATTGGCATTTATTGTCCTACTAGGAATACTATACGGTATTACCAAGCCAATTTTCACATATTTCCCTTCTGAACCTAAATTTATCAAGCTTAAATCCATTACCCATTACGAGTTCTGGGTTGATCATGAAGTTTTAAAACTTTATTAATATCACCCTTTTTAATCCCTTTAAACCATTTATACACCTCAATCATATCCCCCCTAACTCTGCGCCTCTCTAGAGAATGTAGATTACGTTTTTTAATCTGTCATATGGTAGATTTAGGCATTGCATATTTAAATTTTTTTGTTATTTAGTCTTGCTTTGGTTATTTATAATTTTTATTTTATCTTTGTTACATTTGCAGATAGAGGTTCGTTCTCCTGCATCCTCCTCCTCTTCTACCGCTTAAGTTACTTGCTCACGGCCACCATGCATGTCCCAGTGTACTGTATGACTGTTGCCCACTGCATAATAGAGTACAGTACAGTCATGGATGTTAATTTCTAGCTGTAAAGTGAATATGAATATCTTTTGTATACTTTCAAAAATAGACACATAGCTTTCTGCTTTGCTATGTAGTAATAAAATATGTTTTTTACTTATCTTATATCTTTGGCATGGTGTGTCTATGTAATGTTTGGAACGTATCTAGGCCCTTTCTCATTGTTTCCTATGGAAAATGACTCGTTTTTTCACACGACTTTCCATTTACCCGACACTTCTGAGAACCTATCTAGGCGTTATTCTGAGAACTAGGTGTATATATATATATATATATATATATATATATATATATATATATATATATATATATATATATATATATATATATATATATATATATATATATATATATATATATATATATATATATATATATATATATATATATATATATATATATATATATATATATATATATATATATATATATATATATATATATATATATATATATATATATATATATATATATATATATATATATATATATATATATATATATATATATATATATATATATATATATATATATATATACAGTAATTCCTCGCTATTTCGCGATTCACCACTCGTAAATTCAGTGCATCGCGGATTTTTTTGGAGACCAAAAAAAAATTATTTTTTCTTTTATATGATTGTGACACCAGGACGGGTCAAAAAATAATAAAATCAAACAGACTTTATTGGGCCTGAGCACGAAGAATACATGAAGTAAAGAGAAACAGAGATGGAGAGTGTAATGACCTGTTAGATGTGAAGGGATTATAAAAGATGTGTAATGAATATACAAGAATATACAGTGTACCTGGTGCCATGAGCCATCTTAAAAATGCATCCTCCTTCGCAGCTTTCAAAGGCAATCTATATAGTTTTCTTTTGGACAAATAGTTGCTGCTCACATACAAACTAAACTTAATGATTTAATGCAATTTCCCTAAACATTGACCTCTCTATATGTAAACTGATATCGACTTCTCTGTGCTCTAAGTTAAGAACTAATTATTCTCATTGTAAGGAAAACAAATATGGTGATGATGCCCATAATAACGATACTTGAGCGAGTGTTATTATTACTACTTTATTATTAACATTATTGTTAACATTTTTATTACGGCATTATTATTTTCTAGGAAAGCTACATTTAATTTAACTGTATGTATTACCCTCTTATTTATTAGTTCAATTACATGTCTACTTAAAAGTTACTCTTAATTATTGAAGAATAACAATTGTACAAAAATGGAAATAAATGTTTGTTTGTTTGCTAGGTGAATGGCAGAAATCTCCAAATTCTCTGCATGGTTTTAATATACCTCTGCATTACTTTCAGGATGTCTATTCCAAAAATTCTCTTTAGATCTTATTATTATTATTATTATTAGCGACAATAACTTTCCTTTGATGATTATTGTGGAGATTATTATGATTATTATTATTATTGTCATTAAAATGATTAACCGACAATAAACCAATATTTTTACAATAAATAATGTAGTTTTGGTTGAATGAACAAGAGTAAATTAAAGATGTTTATCTCTCTCTCTGTCAATGTTTCCCCATTTATTGTCGTCATCTTTCATTTTCTCTTTCTCATTTGATTTCTTCTTCCTCCCCTGTTTCTTTCTTCTCTACTTTGATGGCAAAAGGATGCATCCTTTTAAAGCTTCATCAGGAAATGAAAAGAGAGAGTAAATTTAAAACGGAGGAAAGTTTATTATTAGATTTCTCTCTCTCGCTTTGTTGATTCCTTGTTTCCAACCTTAGCTAAGTGGCTTCCTTTATACATTAACTTGCTTCTTTTATTTTTTTATATCTTCCTTTGTTCATCTCTGTATATTTGTCTTTCTATCTATCGAGCTGTCTTAGTTTATTATACAGTATCCTTTGCTTACTTAGTACTCTAATATCTCTTTATACAAAAATGAAACAAAGAAGAATAACCATTGTACAAAAATGAAAATAAATGTTTGTTTATTTGCCTCCATATCAGCTGATGCTTATTCAGGCACAATATCTTACTCATAAAATATTTATTTACTCACCTTATATGGGGTTTATCTAATTTTCAAGATTATAGTATTATTAATATTCCTTGGTCCTAAACGTTAGTCTATCTATCGACCATGCTGCACGAAATCTTAATGTAAATAAACTCAGCTGAGAGAAAAAGAAAACGTATACAATTCGTTCAAAGAAAACGCATATCGTACTGTACATGGGAAACTTAAATGAAATATACATATTCTCTACACGCTATTTCCCTGACAATATTATATCGAAAGTTTGTCTGCTGTTTGTTCTTAATACTTTTTTCAGTCTTCATAATATCACGTTCATATAAATTTACGCTTGCGCGCTATTATTAATAAAGTAAAGGGTGGTATTTTAATAGTGCAGGGAGGGTTTATACAGTAAAGTAAAAATAAATGTAAAATGCAGATAATAAATATGGTGCTCCTACTTCGCGATTTTTCACCTATCGCGGCGGGTCCCGGAACCGAACCCTCACGATAAATGAGGGAGCACTGTATATATATATATATATATATATATATATATATATATATATATATATATATATATATATATATATATATATATATATATATATACAGTGTTGCCTCACTTATCGCGGTAGTTCGGTTCCGGGACCCGGCGCGAACATGGAAATCCGTGGTGTAGAGATCAGCCTATATGTACATAGATATTTTAATGTATTTTTACGTTTACACTGTATAAACCCTCCCTGTACTGTTAAAGAAACACCCTTTACATTATAAATAACAGCAAGCAATGTAATTTTTTTATGAAAGTGATAGGAAAACTTACCATGAATGAGGTGATGATGACTTGACATTAATAGGTTCCATATTTTACAATAATTTTTACATTTACGTAAAATAGCGGCCGACATCCACAAACTTTTTTCCTTCTTTCAACATATCTAAGAGTTTCACTTTATCTACAATGGTTAACATTTTTCTTTGCCGCTTAGGCTCACTACAAGAAGCCTTAAAAGATGAAGGACGCTTGGGAGGCATTGCAAAGGTTAAAATATGCGAGTTAAAAAAATCACACGCAAAACATATTAATAATAATAAGCACAACATGAATGGCGCACACGAGTGAGGCGAGACAATGGAAGATGGTGGAAGCCTTTGTCCGAAACGCTGATAGCGTCATCGTATTTTACATGTTGTAATACTGTTAGTATTTATGTTTTTTACTATTTTTTACTGTTATATTATTCTTAGGCTAAGAAATACATTTTTTTTTATCAATAAAAGCATGAAACTACTGGAAATGCAAATATATATGCTAGCTCACGTAGCTTCGACCCCAATACATTGTACGCTATCGAACACAAGCAAAACGTGAGTTAGACTGAACGAGTCTTTGTCCAAAACGCTGATAGCGGTATCGTATTTTACATGTTGCAATACTGTTAGTATCTATGTTTTTTACTATTTTTTTACTGTTTTATTATTCTTAGGCTAATAAATACTTTTTTTTATCAATAAAATCATGAAACTACTGGAAATATATATATATATGCTAGCTCATGTAGCTGCGACCCCAATACATTGTATGCTATCGAACACTTTCGTATGATGTAATACTGTGAGTTATACTGTACGTATGTATATCATTCAGTTATTAGTACAATGTATATTAATTTAAAATTCATCTACTTATTTGATGATTGTACAAAATCTATTGTATTTATTCACTGTAATTTGGACCAAATATTCCTTTTGTAAAGATTATACTGTACTTTTCAAAAGAGGTGGTCAATAAACGTATCTATCTATCTATCTACATTTATGTTTTTTACTAATTTTTACTGTTTTATTATTCATAGGCTGGGAAATAATCTTTTTTTTATCAATTAGATCATGAAATATGTTTTTTTCAATAAAAAAAAAATGAAAATACTGAGAATTCTTTTTTTAATATTTTAATATTTTTGCATATACCCATGAAATAAAATAATAATTTATCCAAAAAAAAAACCGCGATAGAGTGAGAAAGCGAACCAGGAAGCGCGAATAACTGGGGTAACATTGTATGTATGTATGTATATATATATATATATATATATATATATATATATATATATATATATATATATATATATATATATATATATATATATATATATATATATATATATATATATATATATATATATATATATATATATATAGAAAACCCTCGTTTATCGCGGGGGTTCGGTTCCCGGACCGGCTTCGATAGGTGAACTTCTGTAAAGTAGGAACACCTTAAAAGAAAAATAAATAAAAATAAAAAATAAAATAAAAAATAAAAGATGATTATGACACCAGGACGGGCCAAAAAATTATAAAATAAAACAGCCTTTATCAGGCTATAAAGAGAAACGGAGATGGAGAGTGTAATGACCTGTCAGATGTGAAGGGATTATAAAAGATGTATAATGAATATCCAATTCTCTGCATTACTTCCATGATGTCTATTCCAAAAATTCTCCTTAGATCTTATTATTATTATTATTATTATTGGCAACAATAATTTTCCTTTGATGATAATTGTGGATATTATTATTGTTATTATCATTTTTATTTTTACGAATTTGTACTTACACCATTATTTTTACAATGAATAATGTACTTTTGGTTGAATGAACTATAGTTAATTGAAGATGTCTCTCTCTCTCTCTCTCTCTCCAACATTCTATTCTACCCAACCCCCCACACTCTCTTTGTCCCAGCCAACTAGGGAGGGGCACTGTACACAGTTATTACAGTAAATAAACCAACAGATGTACAAACAATGACGAGCCCTTAATAATAATAATAATAATAATGATAATAATCTCCACAATCATCATCAAAGGAAAATTATTATTGCCAATGATAATAATAATAATAATAATAATAAAAATAATAATAATATCTAAGGAGAATTACTGGAATAGACATCATGAAAGTAATGCAGAGGTATAGTAAAACCCAGCAGAGAACTGGATATTCATTACACATCTTTTATAATCCCTTCACAACTGACAGGTCATTACACTCTCCATCTCTGTTTATCTTTACAGCCTGATAAAGGTTGTTTTATTTTATCATTTTTTGGCCCATCCTGGTTTCAAAAAAAAGAAAAAAAATATTTTATTTTATTTTATTTCTAAAAAAAATCCGCAATGCACTGAATTCGTGATAGGTGAATCATGAAATAGTGAGGGGTTACTGTATATATATATATATATATATATATATATATATATATATATATATATATATATATATATATACTATATATATATATATATATATATATATATATATATATATATATATATATATATATATATATATATACACAGTAACCCCTTGCTATATTGCGGTTCACCTATCGCGAATTCAGTGCATCGTGGTTTTTTTTTTTAGTTTTTTTTTTTCTGGGTATATGCGAATATATTAAAATATTGAAAAAATAAAAATGTTCAGTATTTTCATCATTTTATTGAAATTTTTTTTTTCATTATTTGATGAAAAACATGTATTTCCCAGCCTAAGAATAATACAACAGTAAGAAATAGTAAAAGAAAATAAATTTAAACATGTAACTCTGCACCATAGAAAGTACGACACTGGTATCAGCTTTCGGAAAACGCAAAGGGTTGCACCTACGTGAGCCAACATATATTAAAATTTTCAGTAGTTTCATTATTTTATTGATAAAAAATCATATTTCTTAGCCTAAGAATAATAAAACAGTAAAAAACATAAATACTCACAGTATTGCACCATGTAAAATACGATACCGGTATCAGCGTTTCGGAAAACAAAAAGGTCACACCTACGTGAGCTAGCACATATTGAAATTTTCATTATTTTATTGATAAAAAAAGTATTTCCTACCCTAAGAGTAATAAAACAGTAAAAACTAGTAAAAAACATAAATTTAAACATACAGTATTGCAACATGTGAAATACTGTACGATAGTATACACTGTATTGCCGTCTTGGAAAACCCAAAGGCTCGCACCTACGTGATATAGTTCATGGAATGCTATTGGCTGAAAGGGTGGGAGACGATGAATCACAGAATTGTTTTTTGTATGTTCTGTATCATGGGGTCTGACTGGCTTTTTGACTGAAGCTTGGTTCTCCCACCATCTTCCATTGTCTCCCCTCACTCGTTCAGTCTAACTCACATGTGCACCGTTCGCGTTGTGCTTATTAATACCTTGTGATTCAGGGGTTCTTTCGATAACAGTCTCCTTTGCCTCAACAGACTCCTCTTTAATTCCAAGAGGCTCCTGCAGATCTTATTTAACGTCTGATTTACAAGAGATTTCCTCTACTGGGGGAGCATCAGTATCATTTCCTTTGCCTCAACAGACTCCTCTTTAACTTCAAGCGGCTCCTGCAGATCTTCTTTAACGTCTGATTTACAAGAGATTTCCTCTACTAGGGGTGTATCAATATAATTTCCATTGCCTCAACAGACTCCTCTTTAATTTCAAGCAGCTCCTGCAGATCTTCTTTAACGTCTGATTTGCAAGATATTTCCTCTACTGGGGGAACATCAGTATCATTTCCATCTTCTTCTGAACATTCTCTTTGAAGCAATTTCTTTTTAACATCTGGAGCTTCTGTCATTTCAATGTCATTTTCACAGTTTTCAATGCCGTCTCCTTCCATCATAGAAGGAGAAGGAACACAATTGGTTCTGAAGACTGATCTGAATTGAGACCAGTTTGTGCAAAGTCCAAAGTATATATAAAAATATCACTGATAGGATACTTGGCCTCTCCACTTCCATATTTTTCATAACGATCAAGGGTTTTCATAAGTATATTCAATTCACTTCGTAACTTAGCCATGAAGAAATCGAAGAACCTCGTCTTACACTCGAACATCTGGCAGCCATATATGAACACGTGAAAGCACTCCAACAACTCTCACAAGAACATGATGATAATATGGTTTGTTCAGTGACTTTCTGCAATATTCTCGACGATGCCATGATTCCGTACAAGACCATCTTCCAACAAAACAAAAAACAGCGACAGCAACTCCCCATTACCATGTTCTTCGCTCCCAAAATGCAGCCGTAAAGCTGTTATTGGCTGCGGAATAATTTCCTATGAAGTCTATACACGTCATTACCACCTCATTCACGGTAAGTTTACCTATCATGTTCATATAAATATATGCTTGCATGCTGATATTTATAAAGTAAAGGGTGGTTTTTTAACAGTGCAGGGAGGGTTTATACAGTAAACATAAAAATAATTGTAAAATACCTATGTATATGAGTATGTCACGTCATCATCACCTCATTCACAGTAAGTTTACCTATCACTTTCATATAAATTTACGCTTGCACGCTGTTATTAATAAAGTAAAGGGTGGTTTGTTAACAGTACAAGGAGGGTTTATACAGTAAACGTAAAAATAAATGTAAAATACCTATGTATACAGGATGATCCTACTTCGCGGAAATTGTAAAATACCTATGTATATAGGATGATCCTACTTCGCGGAAATTCACCTATCGCGGTCGGTCCCTGAACCGAACCCCCGCGATAAACGAGGGGTTACTGTATATATATATATATATATATATATATATATATATATATATATATATATATATATATATATATATATATATATATATATATATATATATATATATATATATATATATATATATATACCTAGTTTTTGTAATGACGCGAAGATAGGTTCTCAGAAGTGCCGTGTATTGTAATTTTCGCATAATGTAACGAGTCATTTTCCATAAGAAACAATGATAATGGCCACTGATACGTTTCACAACCGTACATAGACACACTATGCCAAAGATAAAAGATAAGTAAAACATATTTTATAAGTACATAACAAAGCACAAAGACCTGTAGTTATTTATATTAACATGCAAGTAGTATAGAGTATAAAAGATATACAGATTTACTGTACAGTAAACAAATTAATGCACTCTATTATGTGGTGGGCACAGGCATACACTGGGACATGCATGGTGGCAGTGAGCACGAAGATGTGGGAGAACGAACCTGCATCTGCAAACGCTTTTGCTCTCGCACGCTTTTCCCTGACGATATTATATAGCAAGTTTGTTTGCTGTTTGCTCTTAATGCTTTTTTTCCATTCTCTCCATAATATCCAATCGCATTAAGCGGTAGAGGAGGAGGAGGATGCGGGAGATGGAACCTCTATCTGCAAACATTTTGCCGCCTCCGTATCAGCTGATGCACTCTTGCACACTATTTTCTGACGATATACAAACTTTAACACAAACACAGTTAAAAGAAGCAATATATCCACGCAGTATACTGGGTAAAGAGACACTGAAGCACAAGGCAGCATGGTGGAAGAGTGCCTCTGAGGCGGTCGATTATTTACTAAAATGAAAAATGCTCTTTCGAATATATTGCAAGGGCGTTATTCATGTATTTCGTATTTTTTTACTATTAACTTTTAGGGGTGTTATTCCAACTTCGAGAATTATAAGCACATGTAAAAAGCGAACTAGATGTGTGTATATATATATATATATATATATATATATATATATATATATATATATATATATATATATATATATATATATATATATATATATATATATATATATATATATATATATATATATATATATATATAAAGTGTTCCTTCCATTATCGCAATGATTCGGTTCCGGGACCCGGCGCGAGACAGGAAAATCGCGGAGTAAGATCAGCCAATATGAACATAGATATTTTAATTTATTTTTACGTTTACACCGTATAAACTGTATAAACCCTCACTGTACTGTTAGCAAACCACCCTTTACTTCATAAATAACAGCATGCAAGCGTAAATTTATATGACATACTCATGTACATAGGTATTTTACAATTATTTTTACATTTACTGTATACAGTGTTCCCCCCCTTATCGCTGTACTTCGGATCCGGGACCCGGCACGAACCAGGAAAACCACGGAGTAGGATCAGCCTATAATAATAATAATAATAATTTTAAAAAAAATAAATAATAAATTAAAAAAAAAAAAAATTATTATGACACCAGGACAGGCCAAAAATTATAAAATAAAACTGCCTTTATCAAGCTGTAAAGAGAAACAGAGATGGAGAGTGTAATGACCTGTCAGATGTGAAGGGATTATAAAAGATGTGTAATGAATATCCAGCTCTCTGCTGGGTTTACTATACCTCTGCATTACTTTCATGATGTCTATTCTAAAACTTCTCCTTAGATCTTATTATTATTATTATTATTATTGGCAACAATAATTTTCCTTTGATGATGATTGGGGAGATTATTATTATTATTATTATTATTATTATTATTATTATCATCATCATTATTATTACGAATTCGTAATGAAACCATTATTTTTACTATAAATAATATAGTTTTGGTTGAATGAACAAGAGTTACTTAAAGATTCTCTCTCTCTCTCCAACATTCTATTCTACCCAACCCCCCACACTCTCTTTGTCCCAGCCAACTAGGGAGGGGCACCTTACACAGTTATTAATAGTAAATAAACCAACAGATGTACAAACAGTGATGAGCCCTTAATAATAATAATACTAATGATGATGATGATAATCTCCACAATCATCATCAAAGGAAAATTATTGATGCCAATGATAATAATAATAATAATAATAATATCTTAGCAGAATTATTGGAATAGACATCATGAAAGTAATGCAGAGGTATATTAAAACCCAGCAGAGAGCTGGATATTCATTACACATCTTTTATAATCCCTTCACATCTGACAGGTCATTACACTCTCCATCTCCGTTTCTCTTTACAACCTGATAAAGTTGTTTTATTATATCATTTTTGGCCCATCCTGGTGTCACATTAATGTTAATTTTTTTTTCCCCCAAAAAAACCCGCGATACAGTGAGAACGCGAACCAAGAAACGCGAATAACTGGGGGAACACTGTACTGTAAACCCTCCCTGCACTGTTAAAAAACCACCCTTTACCTTATAAATAACAGCATGCAACGTAAATTTAAATGTACGTGATAGGTAAACTTACCTTATCTGTTATGGTTAACATTTTCCTTTGCTGCTTAGGCTCACTACAAGAAGCCTTAGAAGATGAAGGATGCTTGGGAGGCATTGCAAAGGTTAAAATATACAAGTAAAAAAATCACAAGCAAAACGTATTAATAAGCACAACGTGAACGGCGCACACGTGAGTTAGACTGAACGAGCCTTTGTCCTAAACGCTGATAGCGGTATCGTATTTTACATGTTGCAATACTGTTAGTATTTACGTTTTATACTATTTTTCACTGTTTTATTATTCTTAGGCTAAGAAATACGTTTTTTTATCAATAAAATCATGAAACTACTGGAAATATAAATATATATACTAGCTCACATAGCTGCGACCCCAATACATTGTACGCTATCGAACACTATTTCGCATGATGCAATACTGAGTTATACTGTACGTACGTATATATAAATTTATGTTTTTTACTATTTTTGACTGCTTTATTATTTGTAGGCTGGGAAATAATTTTTTTTTATCAATTAGATAATGAAATATGTTTTTTTCAATAAAAAAATGAAAATACTGAAAATTTTTATTTTTTTAATATTTT
Source organism: Halocaridina rubra (assembly GCA_037179515.1). Taxonomy (NCBI): domain Eukaryota; kingdom Metazoa; phylum Arthropoda; class Malacostraca; order Decapoda; family Atyidae; genus Halocaridina; species Halocaridina rubra. Next base: position 61,984 of record JAXCGZ010006117.1, read on the forward strand.
AATATTTTTGCATGTACCCAAAACAAATAATAATTTGCCAAAATAAAACCGTGGTACTGTGAAAACGCGAGCCAAGAAACGCGATCCAGCGAAGGATCACTGTATGTATATATATATATATATATATATATATATATATATATATATATATATATATATATATATATATATATATATATATATATATATATATATATATATATATATACTCAGCTCTTGGAACAACGTGAGGATAGGTTCTCAGAAGTGACGTGTAATGTAAAATTTGCGTAATTTAACCAGTCATTTACCATAAGAAACAATGATAATAGGCATATATACATTCCACAACGGTACATAAACACACTATGCCAAAGATATAAGATAAGTTAAACATATTTTATAAGTACATAACAAAGCAGAGAGACCTGTAGTTATTTATATTAACATGCAAATAGTGTCGAGTATAAACGATATACAGATTTAAAAATGACGTTAGCGGTAGGAGAAGGAAGAGGAGAGTTAAGCAGTAGGAGAGGGAGAAGAAGAGGAGGAGGAAGGGGGAGAGCAAACAACTGGGTATTGTTGTGGTTAATACTTGGTGAAGAGTGTCTGAGGAACATGGCAGCATGGTGGGAAACTGCCTCAGAGGCCGGCCCTTTGTTACTAAACAACTATTTTTTTCGCTTTTCTCACATTCACGCTCGTAGCTCGTGCATTTTATATTTTTTTACATTACCTTATGGAGGTGTTATTCCAATTTCGTGCATTATAGCAACGCGTAAATAGCGAGTCAAGTGTATATATATATATATATATATATATATATATATATATATATATATATATATATATATATATATATATATATATATATATATATATATATATATATATAGATTGGTACGATGGAATTTCCTACACCAACATTTACTGGAACTTAATAGGGTCAGGGGTGGGGATGAGCCATCTCTACTTGATATAGTATTCACAGATACCGTGTTGAATATTGAAAAAATTTAGTATGAACCACCAATTGGAAAGAGTGACCACTGTGTGTTGTTGATGGAGTATATCATAGATGATGTTCTGCCTGAGAGTAGAGGCACAGAGGACACGAGAAAGAACTATCCGAAAGGGAATTACATCAAAATGAATAAGCTTTTTGCAGTTATTAACTGGAGGACCTTATTTTACAACAAATCTGTACAATAAATGTACGACATTCTTTTGTGAGAAATATGGGAAGATAGTAGATTGCTGCATACCTGTCACCAAAGTAGGTGTAAGTCATGCCAGAGAGAAATGGTTCGATAATGAGTGTAAAAGAGCAAAGGAGTGGAGAGACAAATGCAGGAAAAGGCATAGGAGGAGTAAAACTTAAAGGCCTGGAAAACTTATAAAAGAGCAAGAAATGATTACCTAAGTAAAAGAAAAGAGGGAGAGAGAGAGCATGAAAGGGACATCATGATGATGTCCCTTTCATGCTATAGAAAATCCCAAACTTTTCCACAGCTTTATCAGAGGAAAACTGAAGGTAAAAGAACAGGTTCTAAAGCTTAAAAGTGCGTATGGAAGCATCACTGAGACGGATGAAGAGATCTGCAAAGAATTGAACAAGGAGTTTCAGTCAGTATTTACAGTAGAAAATATGCCACTTCCTCAGATTGCATGGGCCAGTATTAAAGATCATCATCCTTTCAGCCCCAGAGGTATGCAAAGCACTGATGGAGTTAGATGTCCATAAAGCTAGAGGTCCTGATGATATATCCCCTCATGTCCTTAAAAAATGCGCAAATTCAATATCAGTGGCACTAAGTATCATAATTAAAATGTCACTGGAGTCAGGGGAGATTCCAAGATGCCGGAAACAAGCGAACATGATACCTATCTTCAAAAATGGAAGGAGGGATACGGCTCTAAACTACAGACCTGTTTCCTTGACTAGCATAGTTTGCAAAGTTACGGAGAAACTACTAAGGAAACATATCTCTCTTCACTTGGAATTCCTCAATTTTTTTTCAGTGAGACAACATGGCATCAGAGAAGGAAGATCAACAGTAACAAACTTATTAGAATTTTATGATGAGGTAAGTCGAATCTTACAGGACAGAGAGGGCTGGGCAGATTACATATTCTTAGACTTCCAGAATGCATTTGACACTGTCCCACACGGGAGACTTATTAGGAAGCTACAAGCAATGACTAGAATAGGTGGAAATATCTTGAAATGGATAAGAACATACTTAGAATGAAGGAAATTGAGGGATAAAGTAAGACACTCAGTGTCTGAATGAAGAAGACTTAGTAGTGGAGTTCCACAGGGTTCAGTTTTAGGGCCACATTTGTTCCTTGTATATATAAATTACTTACCAGAGTCTGCAAATTCATTCATGAATATGTTTGCAGATGATGCAAAGATTGTGAAGAAGTAAGAAACGAGAAAAATGGTAGAGAACTTCAGATCTAAATAGTCTGCATGAGTGGTCAGAAAAATGGCTAATGATATTAAATACTTCAAAATGTAAGGTAATGAGAATGGGTACAAGTGCAAGAAGGCCCAAGCTTGACTACTCGGTGGCAGGAGTACAACTTCAAAAGACAGAGAATGAGAGAGATCTAGGAGTAAACATATTGGCCGATTTGTCTCCAGAAATGCATATAAATGGCATAGTAAGGGCAGCATATGCTTTCTTAGCAAATGTAAGGGTAGCCTTCAGGCACATGGACAAGGAAATGTTCAGAAATATTTATGTAACCTATGTGAGGCCAAAACTTGAATATGCAGCCCCCTTTTGGCCATGCCACAAATACGCAATCTCAGATATGATGAGAGGCTGAGGGAATTACTTACCATCACTTGGAACTAGAAGATTGAGGGGGGATATGGTGACAGTCTTTAAATTCCTTCATGGTTATGATAAGAGTGGGTAGGGATCGATATTTTGATATGGCTGGCACTAGAACTAGAGGTCATAGGTTGAAAGTTCGTAAGAAAACTTATTTGCAGGATGTAAGGAAGTACTTTTTAGTGCAAGAGTAGTTGATAATTGCAATTCTTCAAGAGAGGAGGTAGTTATTTTTAACTCAATCCACAGTTTTAAGGACAAGTATTATAAGTAATCACCAAGTACAAAATGGAACCGATTAGGAGATGGGAAGTTACGAGCTGGGGGCTCTTTCCCGTAAGTACAATAAGGTAATTACACACACACACACACACATCAATCCATAGTTTTAGGGACAGGTATGATAAGTATCACTAAGTATAAAATGGAACCAATTAGGAAACGGGAAGATACGAGCTTTGGTCTCTTTTCCGTAAACACAATTAGGTAAGTACAATTAGGTAAGTACACACACACACATATATATATATATATATATATATATATATATATATATATATATATATATATATATATATATATATATATATATATATATATATATATATATATATATATATATATATATATATACAGTAATCCCTCACTATATCGCAGTTCACCTATCGTGAATTCAGTGCATCACGTTTTTTTTTTTTTTTTTTTTTTAAATAAAAAATATTTTGACACCAGGACGGGCAAAAATGATAAAATAAAACAGCCTTTATCAGGCTGTAAATAGAAACAGATGGAGTGTGTAATGACTGTCAGATGTGAAGGGATTATATAACTTATATAATGAATATCCACTTCTCTGCTGGGTTTTAATATACCTCTGCATTACTTTCATGATGTCCATTACAAAAATTCTCCTTAGATCTTATTATTAATAATAATATTATTATTATTATTGGCGACAATAATTTTCCTTTGATGATGATTGTGGAGAGTATTATTATTATTAAGGGCTCATCATTGTTTGTACGTCTGTTGGTTTATTTATTTTAATAACTGTGTACAGTGCCCCTCCCTAGTTGGCTTGGACAAAGAGAGTGTGGGGGTTTGGGTAGAATAGAATGTTGAGAGAGAGATTATTTTTTTTATTTTATTAATTTATTGCGCCAAGGCGTCAGACATTACATGAATTCATACAAATAACGCTTCAAATGGATACAAAACCAAGAATAGAACATAGTTTACAGGGAGGTTTACACATTGATAAAACATTGCTGCATACTAACACAACTCACAGTATGGCAGCACAGAGTACATTATATACAAAAGTAAAGTTCAGAGAAACACAGAATACACAAACAGAATTATATAGCAACATACAGAAAATATATGTATAATTCAATATAATTAATGGCCACCAAAGTGAGGATAACGAGCAAGAATAACATCAAGGTTGTCATCATTAAGTAAAAATGAGCAGATCTGTATTAAGTTCTGACCTCATGGTAAAACATCTCTCACTGTGGGGCACTGAAGACAATAGTGGTCAAGAGTGTTAGCATTAGGACGGTCGCATAATTTACAGGAGGTGTACTGTGGCATATCTAGAGTCTGGGAGACCTGCCATAAAGGCCGATACCCCATTCTGAGCCGAGCACTAACTACATTGTTTTTCCGCACCATTAAGCCGCGTCTGCTATATT
>JAXCGZ010006118.1:0-25000 GCA_037179515.1 Halocaridina rubra
TCGATTATCGCGATGGTTCAGTTCCGGGACCCGGCGCGAGACAGGAAAATCGCGAAGTAGGATCAGCCTATATGTACATAGATATTTTAATTTATTTTTACGTTTACACTGTATAAACCCCCCCTGTACTGTTAACAAACCACCCTTTACTTCATATATAACAGCATGCAACGTAAATTTATATGAAAGTGATAGATAAAATTACAGTGAATGAAGTGGTAATTACATGACATACTCATGTACATAGGTATTTTACAATTATTTTTACGTTTACGTACTGTATAAACCCTCCCTGCACTGTTAAAAAAACACCCTGTACTTTATAAATAACAGCAAGCAACAAAAATTTTTATGAAAGTAATAGGAAAACTTACCGTGAATGAAGTGATGATGACGTGACATATTCATATACATAGGTATTTTACAATTATTTTTACGTTTACGTACTGTATAAACCCTCCCCGCACTGTTAAAAAAAACACCCTTTACTTTATAAATAACAGCATGCAACGTAAATTTATATGAAAGTGATAGCAAAACTTACCGTGAATAAGGTGATGATGACGTGACATACTCATGTACATAGGTATTTTACAATTATTTTTATGTTTATGTACTGTATAAACCCTCCCTGCACTGTTAAAAAAACACCCTTTACTTTAACAGCAACGTAAATTTTTATGAAAGTGATAGGAAAACTTACCGTGAATGAAGTGATGATGACGTGACATACTCATATACATAGGTATTTTACAATTATTTTTACGTTTACGTACTGTATAAACCCTCCCTGCACTGTTAAAAAAACACACTTTACTTTATGAATAACAGCAAGCAACGTAAATTTTTATGAAAGTGATAGGAAAACTTACCGTGAGAAGATGACGTGACATACTCATGTACATGGGTATTTTACAATTATTTTTACGTTTACGTACTGTATAAACCCTCCCTGCACTATTAAAAAAACACCCTTTACTTTATAAATAACAGCATGCAATGTAAATGTATATGAAAGTGATAGATAAAATTACGGTGAATGAAGTGGTAATTACATGACATACTCATGTACATAGGTATTTTACAGTTATATTTACGTTTACGTACTGTATAAACCCTCCTTGCACTGTTAAAAAAACACCCTTTGCATTTTTTATCAATTGAATAATGAAATTTGTTTTTTTTAATAAAAAAATGAAAATACTGAAAATTTTAATTTTTTCAATATTTTAATATTTTTGCGTATACCCAAAAAATAAAATAATAATTTGCCAAAAAAAAAAACCGTGGTACAGTGAAAACGCAAGCCAAGAAACGCAATCCAAATGCAGGGGATCACTGTATATATATATATATATATATATATATATATATATATATATATATATATATATATATATATATATATATATATATATATATATATATATATATATATATATATATATATATATATATATATACACCTTGTTCCTTTTATGCGCGATTTTTTTATCCACGAAATTGCAATAACGCCCCCAAAAAATAATAGTAAAAAATTCGAATTTTGCGAATATTGCCCCCCCCCAAAAAAAACCATAAAATATATATATATATATATATATATATATATATATATATATATATATATATATATATATATATATATAGTATATATATATATATATATATATTTTTTTTCCGTAAATAAGCGCCCGCGGACGCTCCTTCCACCTCTGTCATATGTCTATCTAATTTACATTTGAAGGTGTCTAAGGTATTGGCATTTATTATCCTACTGGGAATACTCTACGGTATTACCAAACCAATTTCCCTTCTGAACCTTAATTTATCAAGCTTAAATCCATTACCCATTACGAGTTCTGGTTTGATCATGAATTTGTAAAACTTTATTAATATCACCCTTGTTAATCCCTTTAAGCAATTTATACACCTCAATCATATCCCCCCTAACTCTGCACCTCTCTAGAAATGTAGATTTAAGTTTCTTTAATCTGCCATATGGTAGATTTAGGCATTGCTTAAATAATTTTTTTTTCGTTTTTTAGTCTTGCTCTGGTTATTTATAATTTTTATTTTATCTTTGTTTACATTTGCAGATAGAGGTTCGTTCTCCAGCATCCTCCTCCTCTTCTACCGCTTAAGTTACTTGCTCACGGCCACCATGCATGTCCCAGTGTACTGTATGACTGTTGCCCACTGCATAATAGAGTACAGTACAGTAATGTACGTTAATTTCTAGCTGTAAAGTGAATATGAATATCTTTTGTATACTCTTAAAAATAGATACAGGACTTTCTGCTTTGCTATGTAGTAATAAAATATGTTTTTACTTATCTTATATCTTTGGCATGGTGTGTCTATGTAAGGTTTGGAACGTATCTATGCCCTTTATCATTGTTTCCTATGGAAAATAACTCGTTTTTTCACGCGATTTTCCATTTACCCGACACTTCTTAGAACCTATCTAGGCGTTATTCTGAGAACTAGGTATATATATATATATATATATATATATATATATATATATATATATATATATATATATATATATATATATATATATATATATAGTTCTCAGAATAACGCCTAGATAGGTTCTCAGAAGTGTCGGGTAAATGGGAAATCGCGTGAAAAAACGAGTTATTTTCCATAGGAAACAATGATAAAGGGGATAGATACGTTCCAAACCTTAAATAGACACACCATGCCAAAAATATAAGATAAGTAAAAAACATATTTTATTACTACATAGCAAAGCAGAAAGCCCTGTATCTATTTTTAAGAGTATACAAAAGATATTCATATTCACTTTACAGCTAGAAATTAACATACATTACTATACTGTACTCTATTATGCAGTGGGCAACAGTTATACAGTACACTGGGACATGCATTGTGGCAGTGAGCAAGTAACTTATGTGGTAGAAGAGGAGGAGGATGCAGGAGAACGAACCTCTATCTGCAAATGTATATAAAGATAAAATAAGAATTATAAATAACCAAAGCAAGACTAAAAAACGAAAAACAAAATTAATTTTGCAATGCCTAAATCTACCATATGACAGATTAAAAAACTTAATCTACATTCTCAATAGAGGCACAGAGTTAGGGGGGATATGATTGAGGTGTATAAATGGTTTAAAGGGATTAACAAGGGTGATATTAATAAAGTTTTAAAAATTCATGATCAAACCAGAACTCGTAATGTGTAATGGATTTAATCTTGATAAATTTAGGTTCAGAAGTGAAATTGGTGAAAATTGGCTTGGTAATACTGTAGAGTATTCCCAGTAGGATTTTTTTTTTTTTTTTTTTAAAGGGTGGGATAGGATAGGAGGGGAAAAAAGGGTGGGGATTAAGGATATAAGGAAATTGGAGGGAAAAGCACGAAAATTAAATAAAGTAAGAGAGAAAAAAGAGAGGGGCAGACCCTCGTGCTAAGTTTTGATCTGGAATTCAGATTCTGAATTGTATTACTTAGACGACACCTTCAAATGTAGAGTAGATAGACATATGACAGAGGTTGGGTGGGTGTATATATAATGTATAATGATGATGACCTTTTCTTATCGTAATCATCTTTGTACTGGTGGAAGAAGCCTCCGCGGGCGCTTATTTACTATATTAATTTTTTTTTTTTTTTTTTACATATAGTCAATAAGCACCCGTGGAGGCTTCTTCCACCAGTACAAAGAGGAGAGAGAGAGAGAGAGAGATATCTTTAATTAACTCTTGTTCATTCAACCAAAACTACATTATTTATTGTAAAAATAATGGTTTAATTAGAAATTCGTAATAATTATGATAATAATAATAATAATAATAATAATAATAATCTCCACAATCATCATCAAAGGAAAATTATTGTTAAAAATAATAATAATAATAATAATACTAATAATAATAATAATAATAATAATAATAATAAGATCTAAGGAGAATTTCTGGAATAGACATCATGAGAGTAATGCAGAGGTATATTAAAACCCAGCAGAGAGCTGGATATTCATTACACATCTTTTATAATCACTTTACATCTGACAGGTCATTACAATCTCCATCTGTTTCTATTTACAGCCTGAATAAGGCTGTTTTATTTTATAATTTTTTGGTCCATCCTGGTGTCACAATAATTTAAAAAAAAAAAAAAAAAAAAAAAAATTGGGGGGCTTAAAGGTTTAAAGGTTTAAAGGTTTAAGGTTTAAAGGTTTATTTTAAGCTTTAACGACCCCTTTCGGAGTATGAGAGTACATACAGTGACATTAGATTACAAAAAAATTTAAAGAAACTGTAAAGCTGGCGGTAACAAGAACAAAATAGTTACATTTTATGCACTGCATAGTTGCAGTTAAGAGACAGGTTAATACTTATATGCTAAAGACAAATATTAGTATTTAAAAAAAAAAAAAAAAAAAAAAAAAAAAAAAAAAAAAAAAAAAAAAAAACATATACATTCTTTGTATACATGAATAATTATACATATATTCGCGAATTCCGAGTTTTTTACTATTATATTTGGGGGGCGTTATGGCAATTTTGCATATAAAAAAATTGTGTATAAAAGGAACAAGGTGTATATATATATATATATATATATATATATATATATATATATATATATATATATATATATATATATATATATATATATATATATATATATATATATATATATATATATATATATACACACAGTGGTGACCCCAACCCGTGAACTTAATCTGTTCCAAAAAAGTGTTCTTGGGTTGGAGTGTTTGTGGATTGGATTGGATTTTCCCATTGAAAAGCATTTAAATCCAATTAATCCGTTCCAGGTCACCACAAATATTCATTTTAAAATTTTTTGAGTCATGAAAAACAAAAAATATAATAAAGGTTTTAAACAATATACTCTGTAAAAGGAAAATTACATTATTAATTAAGGAAAATAAAATTAATAATAGAAATACTGTACAATATTTTATTTACCTTTTTGGATGCTTGTTGCTGGCAAACATGGATGGTGGAGAAGGAGGAGGAGGGGGATTAATTTTTGGAAGGAGAGTCCCCTTCCATAAAAACGTTAGGGAACTCTTCTAATACAGGCTCTATTACTGGTGTTTTCTCTCTTTTCTCTTTTGGAAGCTGCTTCCCTGCCTACTGGGACAAGGAAACGATCCGGAGAAATTTGTCTTTTTCTTATTTGGTAAATTATTCTAAAAATGTTCATCGCATTGTCATTTACCATATTGCCCACAGTTTTATCTGGGTGATGATTCTCAATATAATCCTGCACATCATTTCACTTACTAAAAATTTCTTTAAATTCTTCACTGGACACCTTTACCCTTATCAAACCCTTCCTCAGGTGACTGCTCCTCTTGGAGAGTCTTCACCTGTTCACGTTGCGACTCAGTTAATTCATCCGTGGTAAGTTCCTCTTTGTGGTCCTCCACTAGCTCCTCCACATCCTCCTTATTAACCTCCAAGCCCAAACTTTTGCCCGTGGCCACAGTTTCATTCACAACTTTGGTAGGTAACTCCTGCTTGAAGCCCTTGAAGTCTCTATCAGTCACACAACCTGTCCAAAGTTTCCTCCAGGCGGAGTTCAATGTATGATAGGAGACCCCCTTTCATGCTTTTTCAATGAGGCCAATGTGGTGGAGGATAATAAATTGTTCTTTCCAGAAACACGAAGTCAAATCCGTGTCATTGGTGACCTGGAAACACCTGGCAAAAAGATCCTTTGTATACAACCTTTTAAAATTAAAAATTACCTGCTGCTCCATGGGCTGGAAGAGAGGAGTGGTGTAGGGAGGCAGAAATTTGACTTCAATAAAGTCGTAATGTATAGCGAGATCTTCCACACCTGGTGGATGGGCAGGAACATTATCCAATTTCAGGAGACACTTAAGGAACAAATCATTTTCCTCAAGATATTTTTTCACTGTTGGCGCAAACTCTTTAATCAACCACTCTAGGAATGAAATCCGCATGACCCAAGCCTTTGGATTTGACCTCCACATTACTGGGAGGTTAGCCTTCAGTACGTTATCGCGTTTAATAACTATTGGGTTATTAGAGTGGTAAACTAAAAGAGGCTTGATCTTACAGTCCTCACTAGCATTAGCACACTATAAAAGAGTAAGCCTATCTTTCATTGGTTTATCGCCAAGCAGTCATTTCTCCTCTTGAGTTATATAGGTTGTTTTAGGCATTTTCTTCCAAAAGAGTTGTTTCATCACAATTAAAAACTTGTTGCGTGATATAGCCTTCAAGTTAGACATAATTAGCAAATTCCTTCATGTAAGAATCGATTGCTTTTTGGTCGGAACTAGCCGCCTTTCCATGTCTAATGACGCTATGAATCCCAGTTCAGCGACGAAAGTGTTCAAACCAGCTTTTGCTGGCTTTAAATTCCTCCAGTTTAGCACCACTAGAACTCGGAGAGTTCGCTACTCAATTATGGTGGATTTGGAAAGCCTTAGCGCATATTATGGCCTCGCTAATGCTATCTCAAACCAGCTGTTTTTCATTTATCCACAACAATAATAATTTTTCCAACTCTTCTATTACTTGTGACCTTTTCTTTGTTAATATATTTACTCCCTTAGCCACGTCAGCTGCCTTTAAGATCTCATTATTCTTTTATATAGTACAGATGGTCATTTTGCAATGTTATACTGTATGGTGAGATCGGACACATGCACCCCATTTCCATGTTTCAAACTTATTTCTTTCTTTGTTTCCACTGTTATGCGTCTGGGATGTTTGACGCCAATATCAAAAACAAAAAACACTTAACTTTCTTTTAGCCATAATAAGGGCTATATTAAAAGTAAAAAAATGGAAAATAAGCAAGAACTACGATCAGATCACGAACGAACCACACAGCACGGGCACCAATGCAGAACTGAGAGTGGCCAAGTGGGACACATGGTGGCTTGGCCAACACATTTGTGTTCATGGGTTGGGGTCAAAATTTTTTCAAATTTTGGCCATATATGTAATGACGAGTTAAGAGAGTATGGAGAGTAGAAGTAAGTGATATAATGCTGAATAGTAGACCAAGAATAAGATGAATGCTTGAGGTTGCAAAGGCAAAGGGTGCATGTAGTACATCAGTGGAGCAGGGAAGAGAGAGAGCAAGAGAAAGAGATGAGTAGAGAGAAGCTGTGATTTGGTGAAGTGGGCCATGTTGAGTGCTGTAAATTGGGATGAATAGGTGCAGGAGGGAGGGTGTCTGCCAGAAATTAAATAATGGGAGGACTTTTGCCCATTTCCTGTAGGTGTCCAAAGCAATTTGACGAACGATTGGGGAATACGTTATCCACTAAGGAGCTAAGTGAATAACCCTGCACTTTACTGAGTATGTGCTTTGATTAAGCGAACCCTCTTACCTAGGGGACTGTTGGCCATTGGTTATGTATTATATTTTTAGTTAACAGGCAAATCAAATTGCTTGATAGGTTTTTACCTTTAATTGCCACTATTTTTATTTCTGGATGCTATAATACATGGGGTCCCCATTTTACATCAGGGTTCCATTCTAGATAGCTGACTTAACTTGGATTTCGACGTAAGTCTGAAAACACCTAAACTCGAATCTGGTTCCCCACCAATGTTAAAAATAAATACTCTAAGATGTATAATTATAATCTAAGTTCTTAATCTAAGACATAAAAATAGTAAAACTAGACTTGACAGTATTACTTACCTTTACTTGTGTAATCTGCAGTACAGTACAGTATAGTATACAGTACAATATTGCTTACCTTTGCTTGTGTGGTCAACTTGCATACTGGAAGGGGCATTACAAAGGAGGAAGAGACAGGCTTATAAGGAGGAGGAAGCTGGAGAGACAGGTGCTGAGGAGATTGGGGTAGGTAACTTTGGAGAGGCAAAAGAACATGCAGCAAGTCCTGGAGATACTTGGGCAGGTGAGTCTATAGAGGCATCTGAGGTAGAGGGTACAGGATCTGTTGGTGGGGGCTTTGCCTTCGCGAAGAACTGGTCGGTGCGAGTCTGGAGGGGTGCCCTCTTCTCCTCCTAAATTTCCTTGTAACACTGCAGGGCATCACTGATCACTCTGACCACCTAAGTGAACCTGGCAGTGTTTGGGTCCTGAACCTCGAGCTTTGTCAACACTTTCTCTACCAGGGCAAATGTTTCTTCCAGTTCCCTGGTTGTGAATCTCTTGGGCCCTGGGGTTGGTGTTTCTTCATCCTCTTCAACCATTTGTTTCTCCAGTTGAATGAGGTCCTCACCAGATAAGTTGTCTCCATGAGATTCCAGCAACTCATTTACATCATCAGCCTCTACCTCCAACTTGAGCTCCTTACTCAGGGCAACATTCTGTCTTCTCAAAGCCACGGAAGTCATTCACAAACTAGAGGCACAGTTTCTTTCATACGCCATTCAAGTTCATCTGCTTAATTTCCTCCCAAACAACAGCAGTATTCTTCACAGCCTGAAGAATATTGTACGACTTCCAAAGTCCTTGAGAGACAAGTTCTTGTCCTTTTCAGTTGCTATGAGAGCAATAGCAATTGTCTTTTGGAGATTGCAGGCCTTGATTGAGGCAATGACCTCCTGATCCATTGGTTGTAACCTTGAAATTAGGATGAATGTCATCCTGATGGGCAGGGTGACCAGGGGAATTGTCTAGCACTAACAACACCTTAAAGAGCAGATCCTTGGAGAAACAGTACCTCTCCACTTCAGGCAAAAAATGGTTGCTGAACCAGTCCTCAAGTATCTGAAGGGTTATCCAAGTCTTCTTGTTCGACTTCCAGATGACTGGCGGTTACCCCTTTCAATTGCCCTTGAGTGCCTTTGGATTTTCAGCCAAGTAAGTTAGCAAGGGCTTCTGCTTGCAGTCTCCAGTAGCATTTGCCCCCAAAAGCAAAGTTAGTCTCTCCTTGCTGACTTTATGGCCTAGTGCTGTCTTATCCTTCTTGACAGTGTATGTACGACTAGGTAGACAAGCCAGACTCTTCCACGTTAAATACTTGTTCGGCACGGTAACCCTTCTCCCCAATTTTTTATGCTAACACAATGGGAAACACTTTTCCTGCTTTCTCATCACTGCTAACAGCTTCACTTTGTACATTAGGTTATGCAAATTAGCACGACTCTTAAAACGATAAAACCAACCCTTACTGGCCATAAACTCTTCACTTTCACGCTCTTCCCCTTTTCTCATTTCATGGTATAAAACAATATTTTAGCTATTTCTTGTATCACCACGAGGCTCACTGAGATACACTTTCAATGCTGGTCATCAAGCCGAAGCATTAATAGCCTTTCTATCTCAATCATAATGTGACTACACTGCTCAGTAATCACATTGGACATCATAGGAGCAGAACCTTTCACATGTTCATGGATGCGATCTTTATCTTTAATGATTGTCGCTGTGGTCGTATGGGATTATCTGAGTGCATAGCCAATTTTCGTAGTGGTTTCTCCCTTTTCTGATGGCTTTTCTTCATAGCACTGACAGCAGAACTATCACCACTCTGCTTGGGGGACAGAGCAAAGTCAGTAACAAGTGAAGACGAGTGAAACCAACACAAGACCAGATGAACACAAGGAACAATATGGCAGGTGAGAGTAAATAGAGCAGTGGTTCTTCTTCCTCTTCTAATGCCGCGTGACGACATATTGTTTCGTGATGCTCAACAAACTGTATCACATAAAATCGTATTTATGGCTATGTGTTTGGTCATTTTTTTTATTTTATTCAATATAATCCTTCAATATAACCAAATACATAAACAAATAAATAAATATATTATTTTAACTTGACATATACAAATACAGTTGTGCTTTAAGCTGTGTATTCATTTGCTGCCCTGACAAACTGTTCAGTGTGCACGTTGTGAATTTACCGCATCAGCCAGGAAAGTAAAAAAATTTATTTATTAATAATTTATTCATTATTTTTTTACCTCCGACCTAATGGCGGAATGACTTAAAACGGGGATTCCTTGTACTTAATTTTATGGAATGTTTAATATATCAACTCTTGGTTTAATTGTTATGTAAAAGAATGAGGAATTGTAGAAAATAGAAAGCAAAAGCTTTGTGAGTAATATATATCATGGAAGTTACAAATTAATTGATCAATTTTGTGTGTGTTAAACCTATGATATGTTAGCCATTAACAAGTATGACTTGTAAGTAAAGGAAATCGGTGGCAATGACTTAAGAAATTGATATTCCTCAGTTATTAATAGGTTTCAACTGTATGGTTTTTATGGTTTTAAGAATATGCATTAAAAATATATCCATTTTTAATCTGGCCTTTTATGTATAACTTCAGTGAAAAGATAGTTACTTTTATATAGAATAAAAAGGGATATTTATTCTTTGTTGAGACCATTAATTAAACTACATGGGTTAGAAGATTTAAGGATTGCAAGACAATTTGCTGAAAATATGATATTCAAAACCCTATGCAGTAATCCCTCGCTATATCGCGATTTCTTACCGCGAATTCGGTGCATCGCGGTTTTTTTTGGTGAGCAAAAAAAGAAAAAAAGAAAAAAGAAATGATTGTGACACCAGGACGGGCCAAAAAATAATAAAATAAAACAGCCTTTATCGGACCTGGGCACGAAGAATACATAAAGTAAAGAGAAACAGAGATGGAGAGTGTAATGGCCTGTCAGATGTGAAGGGATTATAAAAGATGTGTAATGAATATCCAAGAATATTCAATGTAGCTGGTGCCATGAGCCATCTTATAAATGCATCTTCCTTCGCGGCTTTCAAAGGCAATCTATATAGTTTTCTTTTGGACAGATAGTTGCTGCTCATAAACTAAACTTAATGATTTAATGATATTTCCCTAAACACTGACCTCTCTACATGTAAACTGATATCGACTTCTCTGTTCTCTAAGTTAAGAACTAATTATTCTCATAGTAAGGAAAACAAATATGGTGATGATGACAATAATAACGATACTGTATCGAGTGTTATTATTACTACTTTATTATTAACATTATTGTTAACATTTTTATTACAGCATTATTACTTTCCAGGAAAGCTACATTTAATTTAACTGTATGTATTACACGATATTATATCGAAAGTTTGTTTGCTGTTTGTTTTTAATGATTTTTTCAATTTTCTTCATAATATTCGATCGCATTAAGCGGTAGAAGAGGAAGAGGATGCGGGAGAATGAACCTCTAACCAAAACATTTTGCCGCTTCCGTATCAGCTGATGCTCATCACTATTCAGGCACAATATCTTACTCATCAAATATTTATTTACTCACCCTATTTTGGGTTTATCTAATTTTCAAGATTATGGTATTAATATTCCTTGGTTCTAAGCATTATTCTATCTTCTTTACATATCGACCATGCTGCACGAAATCTTAAGGTAAACAAAGTCAGCTGAGAGAAAAAGTAAACTACACAATTCGTTACAAAGAAAATATATTTCGTACTGTACATGGGAAACTTAAATGAAATATATATATTCTCTACGCACTATTTCCCTGATGATATTATATCGAAAGTTTGTTTGCTGTTTGTTCTTAATGCTTTTTTGAAGTCTCATCATAATATTCGATCGCATTAAGCGGTAGAAGAGGAGGAGGATGCGGGAGAACGAACCTCTATCTGCAAACGTTTTGGCACTTCTGTATCAGCTGACGCATCCTCGCACTCTATTTTCCCGACGATATTGTATCGAAAGTTTTTTGCTGTTTGTTCTTAATGCTTTTTTTCAATTCTCTTTATAATATTCGATCGCATTAAGTGTTAGGAGAGGAGGAGGATGCGTGAGAATGAACCTCTACCTGCAAACAGTTTGGCGCTTCTGTATCAGCTGATGCACCCTCGCACACTATTTCCCTGGTGATATTATATCGAAAGTATGTTTGCTGTTTGTTCTTAATGCTTTTTTTCAATTCTCTTTATAATATTCGATCGCATTAAGCGGTAGAAGAGGAGGAGCATGCGGGAGAATAAATCTCTATATGCAAGCGTTTTGGCGTTTCCGTATCAGCTGATACACCCTCGCATGGTATTTCCCTGACGATATTATATCGCAAGTTTGTTTGCTGTTTGTTCTTAATGCTTTTTTTCAGTTATCATCATAATATTCGATCGCACTACGCGGTAGAAGAGGAGGATGATCCGGGAGAAGGAACCTCTAACCAAAACGTTTTGCTGCTTCTGTATCAGCTGATGCTTATTCAGGCACAATATCTTACTCATAAAATATTTATTTACTCACCCTATTTGGGATTTATCTAATTTTCAAGATTTTAGATTATTTTTAATATTCCTTGGTTCTAAACATTATTCTATCTATCGACAATGCTGCAAGAAATCTCAGCGTAAATAAAGTCAGCTTAGAGAAAGAGAAAACGCATGCAATTCGTTCAAAGAAAACGTATATCGTACTGTACATGGGAAACTTAAATTAAATATATTTATATTCTCTACACGCTACTTCCCTGACGATATTATATTGAAAGTTTGTTTGCTCTTTGTTCTTAATGCTTTTTTTCAGTCTTCTTAATATCACGTTCATATAAATTTACGTTTGTGCTGTTATTAATAAAGTAAAGGGTGGTTTGTTAGCAGTGCAGGGAGGGTTTATACAGTAAAGGTAAAAGTAAATGTAAAATACCTATAATAACTATGGTGCTTCTACTTTGCGATTTTTCACCTATTGCGGCGGGTCCCGGAACCGAATCCCCACGATAAGTGAGGGAGCACTGTATATCTGAAATGGCTGAAGCACTATGCATTTAAGGTTAAAAAATGGACTTGAATATAAGGAACCAATGTAAACTGAGATTGTTTTTTTTTTTCCTTTAAAAGTGAAGCGTTGTTTTATCATCCGGGCTGATTCTGGGTCTTTTAAGTCCTCAGAGATAGATTTTTTTAAAGTTTTGGTTGTTTTGTGTAGTGTAGGAACAGCTGATATGGCATGTCAGTAGACTAGTTCATATTTTTTCATATGATCTTATATTACATAAATTATTTTCATCATATTTGTAGTCTCTTTGAACGTCTATGGCAAATGTAAAACAGCTCACTTAAAAATTGAAGTGGTGGTTTTGAATGTGTATTAGCTAATCTGAATTTATGCAGTTAAAACCTTAATTCATATTTTAGCCATACTTTTTTTTTATGTGTTTAGGTTGCAGAAATGTTTGAAGAAATTAAGAGAGCTCTAGGTACGAACCGATTGGAGAGTACGGGACGGGGCGGTGGGGGATGCATCAATGAAGGTGATGTTTATCAAACAGACACTGGCCAAGTTTTTTTGAAAAGGAATTCCAAATTAAAGGGTGTGTATAGTATAGTATAGTATAGTATTTATTACTTATATACCTTCTTTAAAGTGTTGTAATGTGGCATCTCTTCATCATTCTCCTTTTATGATCATCTTATTTATATATCATCAAATCTTTTGACTTCTCCCTTCAGGGGTCGCCATGGCTGACCAGTCATTTCCATATCGCCCTATCCCCTGCATCGTCCTCTGTCACACCACAAACCTTCATGTCCTCCCTCACCACATCTGTAAATCTCCTCTTGGCTTACCTCTCCCTCTTCTACCTGGCAGCTCCATCCTCAGCAGCCTACCCCCAACATACTCCTCATCCCTCCACAGCACATGCCCAAACCATTTCAATCTCGCCTCTTTCACCATGTCCCCAAATCTTCCTACCTGTGCTGCCCCTCTAATATACTCGTTCTTTATCATGTTCATCCTCTTCACGCCCAGAGAAAACTGCAGTATCTTCATCCACATCATTTTCATATCTGTTTATATATGAATATAAGAAATGTATACATAAATTAGATATGTATTTCATATCATCTCAAATGGATAAGAAACAGTGAATATTTTGCACTCTTGATTATGGTTCATACTTCCATTAAACGTACATGAAAGTAGCTAAATCTTAAGAAAGACAGTATTTTTCAGTGTTTCATAGAAATATTTACTTTTGCAAGTATTGTATAAGTGATTGAATATTAATATAAATTGCTGGGAAGAATCTGCCTCTCATTACTTCTACTTTTAATGTAATAAATGTATATTAATGAGGCAGAGTAATGTATCTGGAGAAAATTAATTTCAGGCAAGAGAGATGTTTGATGGTGAATTTGAAAGTCTCAAAGCCATAAAAGCGACTGACACAGTGAGAGTTCCTATTCCTTACATCGTGGTGAATAATCCTTCTGGTGGTGCTGTTTTATGTATGGAGTATCTGGACATGCGTGGTTTGAATAAGCACTCTGGTACTTTGGGTAAACAACTCGCTGAGTAAGTTTAAATGAAGCATATGACTTTTGGCATGGAATCTATATATCAATCTATATACATGGCCCCATTTCCCCTTGAAAGGGGGGGTAGTCAAGTCAAGAAACATACATTCACCACAACCCAACACATGCTCCAATTACTCCTTTTTGATCCTTGAGATAAACATAAATTAGAAGCTTTCTTGTAAGTCATAAATTGTTCATCCAAAGGACCTGAGTTTGAGCCAATATTGTTCCACGGTGAAAAGTTAAAATTTCGCTTTTACATTAAGGATGCTGAAGGAGCAGTAATAACATCTACTACCTACCATGCCCTGCAACCCTGGCAGACTTATTGAATACTCTGGTGGATATGGTTTCCTAAATCTTTTCAGTCCAGGTCCCTTAGATTGAGGGTTGAGTGTACATATGTATTATCCACATACAGATGCTTAAGAGAAATCCTTGCTATTGAAAGGAACTAAATAAGTTGTGCATGCAAACATGAAGTAACATCGAAATAAAAATAACAGTAACAAGTCTTCCTAAATACTTAAAAATAACCATACCACACACACACAATATACATATATATATATATATATATATATATATATATATATATATATATATATATATATATATATATATATATATATATATATATATATATATATATATATATATTATATATATATATATATATATATATATATATATGGAAGGAAAAGCCCATTAAATAAAACAATGAAAATATATATATATATATATATAAAGTACTTATTAATTTTGTGACCTAAACTGGTCACCTTCTCAAAGTACAATGGCAAGAGATACAACTAGCAAAACAGAAGAAAATTTGAAAAGAAGGAGACAAAAGAGCTGCCCTGGAGTCCTAAACATGGGATTAATGTGTATATGCATTTATGGGTATGCATATGTATATGTGTGTTTGCATATTTAGTTATCCATTTGTTATTTTATGTAAATAGAGCCTCCTATCTGTTGTTTTTACTATTTTCATTTGCTTCTATATCTGTATGTATGTGCTAGTTTATATACACCTTGTTCCTTTTATACGCAATTTTTTTATATGCGAAATTGCAATAACGCCCCCCAAAAATAATAGTAAAAAATTCGGAATTCGCGAATAGCGCAAAAAAAAAAAAAAAAAAAAAAATAATAATAATAATAATAATAATAATAATAATAATAATAATAATAATAATAATAATAATAATAATAATTAATTATAGATTATTGTGACAACAGGATGGACCAAAAAATGATAAAATAAAACAGCCTTTATCAGGCTGTAAAGAGAAACAGATGGAGAGTGTAATGACCTGTCAGATGTGAAGGGATTATAAAAGATGTGTAATGAATATCCAGCTCTCTGCTGGGTTTTAATATACCTCTGCATTAGTTTCATGATGTCTATTCCAAAAATTCTCCTTAGATCTTATTATTATTATTATTATTATTATTATTATTATTATTATTATTATTATTATTATTATTATTATTTTAACAATAATTTTCCTTTGATGATGTTTGTGGAGATGATTATTATTATTATTATTATTATTATTATTATTGTTATTATTATTATTATTATTAATATCATTATTATTACGAATTTGTAATTAAACCATTATTTTTTACAATAAATAATGTAGTTTTGGTCGAATGAACAAGAGTTAATTAAAGATTCTCTCTCTCTCTCTCTCTCTCTCTCTCTCTCTCTCTCTCTCTCTCTCTCTCTCTCTCTCTCTCTCTCTCTCTCTCTCTCTCTCTCTCTCTCTCTCTCTCTCTCTCTCTCGTTTCATTTCACTTATATTATATGGAATATATTTATATTAAAAGGAGAATAGTCTTACAAACAACGCATCCAGTTACTTTACAAGCTGATGAGTCATTTGGGGCAGCAAAGGATAAATATATTAATGCACTTTTAATAAAAACGTTAATGAGTTAAAAGACCGTTAAATTAATTTCCTTTCCACGAATCCTTTGTAATGTCTCTCTTAAACAGGAATTAGGTAGAAATTTTTCATCTTATTATGTAAATACAATTATTGCTTTAGTCTTAATCACGTTCATTACAGTGCTCATTTTAAAGGTAATAAACCTAAGTTTTAATTCGTTTTTTGTAAAGAAATATGAGAGAGAGAGAGAGAGAGAGAGAGAGGAGAGAGGGGAGGAGAGAGAGAGAGAGAGAGTAATTGGATACATTATATTAACAAATTTGTCATTCAGAAACCAGATACAAATTTGAAAATGGAAGGAGGATGCAAAACTCGTGTTCTGAAAATATTAAGAACAAGAATAGGGGACACTGCAACATGCTCACTGGCACACACGAGGCAGTTCCATTTTTGAATGATATTTTCAGCATGTCTAACCTATTCTATTCTACTCTACTTATTTATTCTATTTTTCTTTTTATGATTTTTCTAATAAACACTAATCTCTTCATACCCACCCTACCTCTGTCATATGTCTAACTAATCTACATTTGAAGGTGTCTAAGGAATTGGCATTTATTATCCTACTAGGAATACTCTACGGTATTACCAAGCCAGTTTTCACCAATTTCCCTTCTGAACCTAAATTTATCAAGATTAAATCCATTACCCATTACGAGTTCTGGTTTGATCATGAATTTTTAAAACTTTATTAATATCACCCTTGTTAATCCCTTTAAACCATTTATACACCTCAGTCATATCCCCCCTAACTCTGTGCCTCTCTAGAGAATGTAGATTAAGTTTTTTTTAATCTGTCATATGGTAGATTTAGGCATTGCATAATAATTTTTTTTTTTCGTTTTTTAGTCTTGCTTTGGTTATTTATAATTCTTATTTTATCTTTATATGCATTTGCAGATAGAGGCTCGTTCTCCTGCATCCTCCCCCTCTTCTACCACATACGTTACTTGCTCACTGCCACAATGCATGTCCCAGTGTACTGTATAACTGTTGCCCACTGCATAATAGAGTAAAGTATAGTAATGTATGTTAATTTCTAACTGTAAAGTGAATATGAATATCTTTTGTATACTCATAAAAATAGATACAGGGCTTTCTGCTTTGCTATGTAGTAATAAAATATTTGTTTTACTTATCTTATATCTTTGGCATGGTGTGTCTATGTAAGGTTTGGAACGTATCTATACCCTTTATCATTGTTTCCTATGGAAAATAACTCGTTTTTTCACGCGATTTTCCATTTACCCAACACTTCTGAGAACCTATCTAGGCGTTATTTTGAGAACAAGGTGTATATATATATAATATATATATATATATATATATATATATATATATATATATATATATATATATATATATATATATATATATATATATATATATATATATATATATATATATATATATATACAGTAATCCCCCCCTTATCGCGGTAGTTCGGTTCCGGGACGCGGTACGAGACAGGGAAACTGCGAAGTAGGATCAGCCTATATGTACATAGATATTTTAATTTATTTTTACGTTTACACTGTATAAACCCTCCCTGTACTGTTAACAAACCACCCTTTGCTTCATAAAGAACAGCATGCAACATAAATTTATATGAAAGTGATAGATAAAATTACGGTGAATGAAGTGGTAATTACATGACATACTCATGTACATAAGTATTTTACAATTATTTTTACGTTTACGGACTGTATAAACCCTCCCTGCACTGTTAAAAAAACACCCTTCACATTATAAATAACAGCAAGCAACGTAAATTTTTATGAAAGTGATAGATAAACTTACGGTGAATGAAGTGGTAATTACATGACATACTCATGTACATAGGTATTTTACAATTATTTTTACGTTTACGTACTTTATAAACCCTCCCTGCACTGTTAAAAAAACACCATTTACATTATAAATAACAGCAAGCAACGTAAATTTTTATGAAAGTGATAGGAAAACCTACCGTGAATGAGGTGATGATGACGTGACAGACATAGGTATTTTACAATTATTTTTACGTTTACGTACTGTATAAACCCTCCCTGCACTTTAAAAAAAACACCCTTTACATTATAAATAAGAGCAAGCAACGTAAATTTTTATGAAAGTGATAGGAAAACTTACCGTGAATGAGGTGATGATGACGTGACATACATAGGTATTTTACAATTATTTTTACGTTTACGTACTGTATAAACCCTCCCTGCACTGTTAAAAAAACACCCTTTACATTATAAATAACAGCATGCAACATAAATTTACATGAAAGTGATAGATAAAATTACGGTGAATGAAGTGGTAATTACATGACATACTCATGTACATAGGTATTTTATAATTATTTTTATGTTTACGTACTGTAAAAACCCTCCCTGCACTGTTAAAAAGCCACCCTTTACATTATAAATAACAGCAAGCAACATAAATTTACATGAAAGTGATAGATAAAATTACGGTGAATGAAGTGGTAATTACATGACATACTCATGTACATGGCTATTTTACAATTATTATGAATAACAGCATGCAACGTAAATTTATATGTACGTGATAGGTAAACTTACCGTGAATGAGGTGATGATGATCTTTCTTGACCCCGGATGAAATTATTTCGCAGCCAATAAAAGCTTTACGGCTGCTTTTTGGGGGAGAAGAACATGGTAATGGGAAGTTGCTATCTCTGTTTCTTCATTTGTTGGATGATGGTATGGTAAGGAATCATGGCATCATCGAGAAAATTACAGAAGGTCACCGAACGAACCATATTATCGTCATATTCCTGCGAGAGTTGTTGGAGTGCTTTAAAATGTTCATACATGGCTGCCAAACGTTCGAGTGTAAGACCAGGTTCTTCAATTTCTTCGTGCGTTTCTTGAAGTTCTTCCTCTTCTTCACTCGCTGATTTCGTCATTTCTTCCAAGTCTTCATCAGTCATAGGCTGCGAGTGGCAGTCAATCAGTTCATTCACATCTTCGGGAGTCATATCTTTGAAGCCTTCTCCTCCTAGCAATGCAGCCAACTTCACAGCTTTCGCAACTGCCGACTTCTGCACTTCGTCAGGAGCAAATCCCTTGTAGTCGTGGATGACTTCGGGCCACAATTTCTTCCAGCTGGCATCGATTGTGGCCACTTCATCTCTTTGATTGCTTTCTGAATATTTTGAAGGCATGTAGCAATCGTGTAATTACGCCAGTATGTCTTCACTGAGAAGTCATTGTCCGAATCCATGGCTTCAACAAGGTTTGCCAGGGCATTTCGTGTGTAGAGGGCCTTGAATGCACGAATAACGCCTTGATCCATAGGCTGAATCAGTGACGTCGTATTCGGTGGCAGGAACTCAACTTGAGCACCGTCATATTGGAGATTGGTTGCGTGGCCACCAGCATTATCCATCAAAAGAAGGACTTTAAATTCAAGGCCTTTTTCCGCAAGATAAAGTTTTACCTGAGGGATAAAGCATTGGTGAAACCAGTCCGATGAGAGGCTTTTCGTGATGCATGCCTTAGGGTTATGCATCCAATACAATGGCAGCAGATTCTTATTCTTGTTCTTCAAAGCCCTATGGTTCTTTGACTTGTAGATAAGCCCGGGCTTTAACATGAAGCCCACAGCATTCCCGCACATGATGAGGGTAATGCGATCTTTGTGCGCTTTAAATCCCGGGGCTTTAGCTTCGTCCTTGAAGAGAAAAGTGCGAGATGGCAGTCTCTTCCAAAATAAGCCAGTCTCATCCATGTTGAAGACTTGCTCAGGAACATATTCCCCTTCGGTGATAATTTTCTTGAAGTCATTCGTGACGTAATTTTTTGCGGCAGCTGTATCTGCAGAGACAGCTTCGCCATGCGCTGAAACGCTTTTTAGGCCATAGCATTTTTGAAATTTGAAGAACCATCCCTTGCTAGCAACGAACGGTTGTATCCTCGATGGAGAATCGCTGGAGGGTCCTGGTTGTGGGTCGTCGATATCTTCTTCTCTCTCCTCCTCTCCACGGTCGCCACTGTCGTCATCGGGTTCATTTGCAGCGCATGTCTCGTACAGCTTCTTCGCCTTTGTTTGTATGATATTGGTGTCTAAGCTGATGTTTTTCTTTCTGCAATCAGCAATCCACAGGGCCAAAGCAGCTTCCATCCGCACTACTGCCTTATTGCGGGATGTTACGACCCTCTTCGCTGATTTATCAAAAGAAATGCTCACTGTTTTCCTGATCTTTTGCCTCGTCCTTTTTGATGTAGTGAACAGTAGATTCATTGAGGCCATAATAGCGGCCGACATCCACAAACCTTTTTCCTTCTTTCAACATATCTAAGAGTTTAACTTTATCTACAATGGTTAACATATTCCTTTGCCGCTTAGGCTGACTACCAGAAGCCTTAGAAGGTGAAGGACGTTTGGGAGGCATTGCAAAGGTTAAATTACGCGTGAAAACACAATCACAAGCAAAACGTATTAATAAGCACAACGAGAACGGCGCACACGTGAGTTAGACTGAGCGAGTGAGGCGGCACATTGGAAATTGGAAGGAAAGGCAAACTGCAATAAAAATGCCAATCAGACCCCATGATACAGAACATATTAAAAAACAATTCTGTGATTTCTCGTCTCCCGACCTTTCAGCCAATAGCATTCCATGAACTATCTCACGTAGGTGAGAGCCTTTTCGTTTTCCGAAACGCTGATAGCGGTATCGTATTTTACATGGTGCAATACTGTTAGTACTTTAATTTTTTTTTATTATTTTTTACTGTTTTATTATTCTTAGGCTAGGAAATACTTGTTTTATCAATAAAATAATGAAAATTTTAATATTCACTAGGTCACGTAGGTGAGAGCCTTTGCGTTTTCCGAAACGTGATACCGGTATCGTATTTTTCATGGTGCAATACTGTTAGTACTGTATTTATGTTTTTTACTATTTTTTACTGTTTTATTATTCTTAGGCTAGGAAATACTTGTTTTATCAATAAAATAATGAAAATTTTAATATTCACTAGGTCACGCAGGTGAGAGCCTTTGCATTTTCCGAAACACTGATACCGGTATCGTATTTTACGTGGTGCAATACTGTTAGTATTTATGTTTTTTACTATTTTTTACTGTTTTGTTATTCTTAGGCTAAGAAATACGTTTATTTTATCAATAAAATCATGAAACTCCTGGAAATATAAATATATATGCTAGCTCACGTAGCTGCGCCCCAATACATTGTATGCTATCAGACACTATTTCGCATGATGCAATACTGTGAGTTATACTGTACGTACATATATGTAAATTTTTACTATTTTTTACTGTTTTATTATTCGTAGGCTGGGAAATAATTTTTTATCAATTAAATAATGAAATTTGTTTTTTTAATAAAAAATTGAAAATACTGAAAATGTTTATTTTTTCAATATTTTAATATTTTTGCAAAAAATAAAATAATAATTTTCTCCCAAAAAAACCGCGATACAGTGAGAACGCGAACCAAGAAACGCGATACAGCGGGGGATCACTGTATATATATATATATATATATATATATATATATATATATATATATATATATATATATATATATATATATATATATATATATATATATATATATATATAGTGTGTGTGTATGTGTATGTTTTTTATATATATATGTATGTATGTGTATATATGTATATGTGTGTGTATGTATATGTATGTGTCTATATATATATATATATATATATATATATATATATATATATATATATAATATATATATATATATATATATATATATATATATATATATATATATATATATATATATATATATATATATATATATATATATATATATACAGTGTTACCCCAGTTATTCGCGCTTCCTGGTTCGCTTTCTCACTCCATCGCGGTTTTGTTTTGGATAAATTATTATTTTATTTCATGGGTATATGCAAAAATATTAAAATATTAAAAAAAAAAATCTCAGTATTTTCATTTTTTTTTAATTGAAAAAAACATATTTCTTTATCTAATTAATAAAAAAAAATTATTTCCCAGCCTACGAATAATAAGACAGTAAAAAATAGTAAAAAACATAAATGCAGATAGATAGATAGATAGATACGTTTATTGACCACCTCTTTTGAAAGGTACAGTATAATCTTTACAAAAGGAATATTTGGTCCAAATTACAGTGAATAAATACAATAGATTTTGTACAGTCATCAAATAAGTAGATGAATTTTAAATTAATATACATTGTACTAATAACTGAATGATATACGTACGTACAGTATAACTCACAGTATTGCATCATACGAAATAGTGTTCGATAGCGTACAATGTATTGGGGTCGCAGCTACGTGAGCTAGCATATATATTTATATTTCCAGTAGTTTCATGATTTTATTGATAAAAAAAACGTATTTATTAGCCTAAGAATAATAAAACTGTAAAAAATAGTAAAAACCATAAATACTAACAGTATTGCAACATGTAAAATACGAGACCGCTATCAGCGTTTTGAACAAAGACTCGTTCAGTCTAACTCACGTTTTGCTTGTGTTCGATAGCGTACAATGTATTGGGGTTGAAGCTACGTGAGCTAGCATATATATTTATATTTCCAGTAGTTTCATGATTTTATTGATAAAAAAACCGTATCTCTTAGCCTAAGAATAATATAACAGTAAAAAATAGTAAAAAACATAAATACTAACAGTATTGCAACATGTAAAATACGATACCGCTATCAGCGTTTTGGACAAAGGCTTTCACCATATTCCATTGTCTCGCCTCACTCGTGTGCGCCATTCATGTTGTGCTTATTATTATTAATATGTTTTGCTTGTGATTTTTTTACTCGCATATTTTAACCTTTGCAATGCCTCCCAAGCATCCTTCATCTTCTAAGGCTTCTTGTAGTGAGCCTAAGCGGCAAAGGAAAATGTTAACCATTGTAGATAAAGTGAAACTCTTAGATATGTTGAAAGAAGGAAATATGTTTGTGGATGTCGGCCGCTATTTTACGTAAACGTAAAAATTATTGTAAAATATGGAACCTGTTAAAGTCAAGTCATCATCACCTCATTCAAGGTAAGTTTTCCTATCACTTTCATAAAAAAATTACGTTGCTTGCTGTTATTTATAATGTAAAGGGTGTTTTTTTAACAGTACAGGGAGGGTTTATACAGTGTAAACGTAAAAATGCATTAAAATATCTATGTACATATAGGCTGATCTCTACACCACGGATTCCCGGGTTCGCGCCGGGTCCCGGAACCGAACTACCGCGATAAGGGATGCAACACTGTATATATATATATATATATATATATATATATATATATATATATATATATATATATATATATATATATATATATATATATATATATATATATATATATATATATATATATATATATACACACACACAGTGTTCCCCCCCTTATCGCGGTAGTTCGGTTCCAGGACCCGGCGCGAATCAGGAAAACCGCGGAGTAGGATCAGTCTATATGTACATAGATATTTTAATTTATTTTTACGTTTGCACAGTATAAACCCTCCCTGTACTGTGAACAAACCACCCTTTACTTCATTAATAACAGCATGCAACGTAAATTTATAAGAAAGTGATAGATGAAATTACGGTGTTTGAAGTGGTGATTACATGACATACTCATGTACATAGGTATTTTACAATTATTTTTATGTTTACTTACTGTATAAACCCTCCCTGCACTGTTAAAAAAACACCTTTTACATTATAAATAACAGCATGCAACGTAAATTTACATGAAAGTGATAGATAAAATTACATTGAATGAAGTGGTAATTACATGACATACTCATGTACATGGGTATTTTACAATTATTTTTAAGTTTACGTACTGTATAAACCCTCCCTGCACTGTATATATATATATATATATATATATATATATATATATATATATATATATATATATATATATATATATATATATATATATATATATATATATATATATATATATATATATTATATATATATATATATATATATATATATATATATATATTAACGCTCTACGGTGTTTGATATCCACGTTTCACTATCTCCTCCAGAGAAACCCAAGCGCATTAACACTGAGAAATACTCCATGAAGATTGTTTAGTCTATTTTAGCAAAGAGACATAGGCTTTCCACTTGTAACTAAAGTTTCTATGTATTCCATGAAGTTCGATCTTGCAATTTTACTCCTTATAAGATGACTAGCATTGAAAAACCTTGTACATTCAGATATTCGCCAAAAATTCAAGCCCGTAAAGGTGATTATCTCAAAATATCTCGGATAAATTACAATGAAAACAATAAGGTTAGAATACCATAATTAAACTTACTGCTGGTCAGTAATCTTTACAATATCCATAAAATTTACCAATATTTTGTACATTTAAGTCATGATATAGAGACAAAGAAATAATTATTTTTACATTTACGTACTGTATAAACCCTTCCTGCACTGTTCAAAAAACACCCTTTACATTATAAATAACAGCAAGCAACGTAAATTTACATGAAAGTGATAGATAAGATTACGGTGAATGAAGTGGTAAGTACATGACATACTCATGTACATAGGTATTTTACAATTATTTTTACGTTTACGTACTGTATAAACCCTCCATGCACTGTTAAAAAACACCCTTTACATTATAAATAACAGCAAGCAACGTAAATTTACATGAAAGTGATAAATAAAATTTCGAGTGAATGAAGTGGTAATTAC
>JAXCGZ010006118.1:30000-35000 GCA_037179515.1 Halocaridina rubra
ATTCACGTAATTTTATCTATCACTTTCATGTAAATTTACGTTGCTTGCTGTTATTTATAATGTAAAGGGTGTTTTTTTAACAGTGCAGGGAGGGCTTATACAGTACGTAAACGTAAAAATAATTATTTCTTTGTCTCTATATCTTAACTTAAATGTACAAAATATTGGTAAATTTTATGGATATTGTAAAGATTAATGACCAACTGTAAGTTTATTTATAGTATTCTTACCTTATTGTTTTCATTGTAATTTATCCGAGATATTTTGAGATAATCACCTTTACGGGCTTGGATTTTTGTCGAATATATGAAAGTACAAGGTCTTTCAATGCTAGTCATCTTATAAGGAGTAAGATTGCGAGATCGAACTTCATGGAATACATAGAAACTTTAGTTACCGGTGGAAAGCCTATGCCTCTTTGCTAAAACAGACTAAACAATCTTCATGGAGTATTTCTCAGTGTTAATGCGGTTGGGTTTTCTGGACGAGATAGTGAAACGTGGATATCAAACACCGTAGTGTGTTGATATATATATATATATATATATATATATATATATATATATATATAATATATATATAATATATATATATATATATATATATATATATATATATATATATATATATATATATATATATATTTACTGTACTGTATATACAGTGCAGGGAGGGTTTATACAGTACGTAAATGTAAAAATAATTGTAAAATACCTATGTACATGATTTTGTCATGTAATTACCACTTCATTCACTGTAATTTTATCTATCACTTTCATGTAAATTTACGTTGCATGCTGTTATTTATAATGTAAAGGTTGTTTTTTTAACAGTGCAGGGAGGGTTTATACAGCACGTAAACGTAAAAATAATTGTAGAATACCTACGTACATGAGTATGTCATGTAATTACCACTTCATTCACCGTAATTTTATCTATCACTTTCATATAAATTTACGTTGCATGCTGTTATTTATGAAGTAAAGGGTGGTATGTTAATTGTACAGGGAGGGTTTATACAGTGTAAAAGTAAAAATAATTTAAAATATCTATGTACATATAGGCTGATCCTACTCCGCGGTTTTCCTGGTTTGCGTCGGGTCCCGGAACCGAACTACCGCGATAAGGGGGGAACACTGTACCCAAAAAATAAAATAATAATTTGCCAAAAAATAAAAAACCGTGGTACAGTGAAAACAGGAACCAAGAAAAGCGATACAGGGGGGAACACTGTATATATATATATATATATATATATATATATATATATATATATATATATATATATATATATATATATATATATATATATATATATATATATATATATATATATATATATATATATATATATATATATATATATATATATATATATATATATAGGAAGATTAATTGGTTCAAATATATAATAAGTCACAAGGAACATGAAAGAATAATGGTCCCTCTGAAATACTTATTGTAGATTTATTTCCACACCTAGATTAGTATATAAGGTACTTACCAGGAGGAAATTCATATTTGAGAATAATATCCTCAATTGACTGTAACATAGTACTACCATCCACTTTACTTTGATCTTAGAAATACATAATAAGTCACAACAAGGAATAAGAGAGAATAATGGTCCCTTTGAAATACTTAATGTAGATTTATTTGCTAGAGTAGTATATAAGGTATAGACCATGAGGAACATAGCACTACCTTCCACTTTACTTTTAGTCTTAGCTTATGCTGTTTACAGAATATTTGTCAGCAGAATTTAAATTCTGCTTGTTCTTTTACAGGATGCATTTACATAATATAGAACAAGGAAAGAAGATGGAGATGCTTGAAAGTTATGTCGGTGCTTTGGAGAGTTCTAATCCAAAATATATATCGCAGTTTGGGTTCCATATTACCACTTGCTGTGGATACATTCCTCAAGACAATAACTGGTGTGATGACTGGATTGTGAGTCTTGATTTAAAATTCTTTTATGTATTTTTGGGGAATATGGTACAGTTGCATCTTGTAAAACGTGTTTTATAACTGGATTTGGAAATGTAAGGACCCTAATTTTTTGTATGATTATTTTTTACTTAGATTTCTCTTGTTTATTAAGCATGTTTTCTTGTAGAATGTAAGTACTATTTAGCTCGTAATTTATGTTTTTGAAATTTGCATAAATGTTCCTTGTATGTTTTTGAACTGTTAAATAGCCATACTGTATTACATTGAGCCATGAGTAGTCAGTAGAAAAGCCCCTATAATATTTTTGTTTTGTTTGATGATATTTATGAATGGCATGAGAACATTTATTCCTTGAATGAAGTGTGATCACTCTTGTTTTACCAGTAACAGAAGGATGGCTTAGTTCAGTGCTAATGTGTTTGTATGACTGACCTATTTTAAAGGTTCAAATGATTAACACACTTGGAAAATTCATCTTCAAGTGGTCAAATTCCATAGAATTCCTCTTTATACCTCTCTAAATCTTGCAACTATTTTAAGTGATTAGTATAGAGCAGTGTATATACAGTCTTTTAATTTTTTACGAGTGCTTAGATTACGCAAATTTGGAATAAAGCGAGTCCTCAATAATAATAATGTAATTTAGATTATAAAAATAATGCGAGCGAAAAAACGTGGTACAGCAAAAGATTATGCAAATACTTCTGCTTCCAAAAGAGTGAGATCTTGTGAAAAACTGCAAGTGTTGGCCCATTATGACCTTGGTGAGAGTAATGCGCTCTCACTTCCCCTCCTCTGCTCATCCCTCTCCAACTGCTTAAGTCACCTGCTCAAGGCCACCACCCACCTGTTGTCCACCATATATAGAGTGAGTTTATTTATTTATTTTTCTGTTTATTTGTATATCTTTAATACTGTATTTGTTTATATTTAGCTTACTTACATATGTATTTCAACTTGCTAATGTACGTGTAAAATGTGTTTAACTAGCTTATTTCTTTGGTCTAGTGTGTTTATACACACTATAACATTGCTCCTTATGGAAATATACAATTTAAATTACATGAAATTTAAATTACACGAGCCTTTTGAGAACCCATCCCTGCGTAAATAAAGAAGAGACTGTATATATACAGTGTTCCCTCGCTATATCGCGGTTCACCTATCGCGAATTCAGTGCATCACGGTTTTTTTTTGCCCAGGTTTTTTTTTTCTGGGTATATGCGAGAATATTAAAAAATTAAAATTTTCAGTATTTTCATTATTTTATTGAAATTAATTTTTTTTCATTATTTTATTGATAAAAAAATGTATTTCCCAGCCCAAGAATAATAAAACAGTAAGATATAGTAAAAATACATTAATTTAAACATGTAACCCTGCACCATAGAAAGTACGATACCAGTATCGGCGTTTCAGGAAATGCAAAGGGTCGCACCTACAATAGCTAGCACATATTAAAATTTCCAGTATTTTCATTATTTTATTGAAAAAAAAAATTTATATCCTACCCTAAGAATAATAAAACAGTAAAAAATAGTAAAAAACAAATTTAAACATGTAACTCACAGTATTGCACCACATAAAATACGATACCGGTATCAACGTGAGGGAAAACGAAAAGGGTCGCACCTACGTGAGCTAGTACATATTAAAATTTCCAGTATCTTCATTATTTTATTGATAATAAAACTATTTCCTAGCCTAAGAATAATAAAACAGTAAGAAATAGTAAAAAACATAAATTTAAACATATTACTCACAGTATTGCACCATGTAAAATACTGTACGATACCATACACTGTATTGGCGTCTTGGAAAACACAAAGGCTCGCACCTACATTAGATAGTTCATGGGATACTATTGGCTGAAGGGGTGGGAGACGACGAATCACAGAATTGTTTTTCTGTATGTTCTGTATCATGGGGTCTAATTGGCTTTTTAATTGAAGCTTCATTCTCCCAGCGTCTTCCATTGTCTCGCCTCACCTGTTCAGTCTAACTCACGTGTGCTTTGTTCGCGTTGTGCTTGTGATTTTTTTACTCTCGTTTTTCAACCTCTGCAATGCCTTCCAAGCGCCCTTCATATTCTAAGGCTTCTCATAATAAGCCTAAGCGGCAAAGGAAGATGTTGACCATAGCAGAAAAGGTGAAACTGTTAGATATGCTGAAGGAAGGAAGAAGTTCGCGGATGTCAGCCGCCATTTTGACCTCAACGAATCTACTGTTCAATACATCAAAAAGGATGAGGCAAATATCAGAAAAACAGCGACTATTTCATTTAGTAAAACAGCGAAGAGGGTCGTAACTACCCGCAATAAGATAATATTGCGAATGGAATCTGCTTTGGCTATGTGGATTGCTGATTGCAGATCAGCGTAGACAGCAATATCTTACAAACAAAGGCGAAGAAGCTGTACGAGACATTCGCTGCAAACAAACCCGACGACGACAGAGGCGATCGTTGAGAGGAGGAGAGAGAAGATATCGACGACCCACAACCAGGACCCTCCAGCGATTCTCCACCGAGGAAATAATCGTTCGTGGCAAGCAAAATTTCAAAAACGCTATGGCCTAAAGAGCGTTTTGGTTTATGGTAAATCTGCCTCTGCAGATACAGTTGCAGCTGAAGATTACGTGAAAAACGACTTCAAGAAAATTATCGAGGAAGGCGAATATGCTCCTGAGCAAGTGTTTAACATGGAAGAGACTGGGTTATTTTGGAAGAGAATGCCGTCTTGCACTTCTCTTCAAGGAAGAAGCCAAAGCCCCGGGATTTAAAGTGCACAAAGACTGCATTCCCTCATCATGTGCGGGAATGCTGCGGGCTTCATGTTACAGCCAGGGTTTATCAACAAGTCTAAGAACCCTAGGGCTTTGAAGAATAAGAATAATGATATTGAATATGACAGTGTCCAAGTAGAGTTCCTGCCACCGAATACGACAGCACTGCTTCAGCTTATGGATCAAGGTGTTATTCATGCGTTCAAGGCCCTCTACACAAGAAATGCCCTGGCGAACCTGGTTGAATCCATAGATTTGGACAA
>JAXCGZ010006118.1:40000-45000 GCA_037179515.1 Halocaridina rubra
AACAGTATTGCACCATGTAAAATACGATACCGGTATTACGTTTTGGAAAACGCAAAGGCTGTCACCTACGTGAGATAGTGAATATTAAAATTTTCATTATTTTATTGATAAAACAAGTATTTCCTAGCCTAAGAATAATAAAACAGTAAAAAATAATAAAAAACATAAATACTAACAATACTGCACCATGTAAAATACGATACCGCTATCAGTGTTTCGGAAAACGAAAAGGCTTTCACCTACGTGAGATAGTTCATGGAATGCTATTGGCTGAAAGGTCGGGAGACGACGAATCACAGAATTGTTTTTTTGTATGTTCTGTATCATGGGTTCTGATTGGCTTTTTCATTGAAGTTTGGTTCTCCCACCTTCTTCCATTGTCTCACCTCACTCGTTCAGTCTAACTCACGTGTGCGCCGTTCTCGTTGTGCTTATTAATGTGTTTTGCTTGTGATTTATTTTCACGCGTAATTTAACCTTTGCAATGCCTACCAAGCATCCTTCATCTTCTAAGGCTTCTGGTAGTCAGCCTAAGCGGCAAAGGAGGATGTTAACCATAATAGATAAGGTGAAACTCTTAGATATGTTGAAAGAAGGAAAAAGGTTTTCGGATGTTGGCCACTATTTTGGCCTCAATGAATCTATTGTTTGCTACATCAAAAAGGACGAGGCAAAGATCAGGAAAACAGCGAGTATTTCTTTTAATAAATCAGCGAAGAGGGTCGTAACATCCCGAAATAATAATAATAATACTTTATTTCCATTTCAATACAATGGGTATTCGTCAGCCAGGGTAAGCCCCAACCCCCCACTGTGGTGTCCACCCACAGCAGTTCCTGCCAGTAAACAGCTTAAACTCTCGGTCTTGGACGGGAACCGATCTTTCGACCTCATGAATGCGAAGCCAGCGTGTTACCACTGTGCAGATGGAAGCTGCTTTGGCCCTGTGGATTGCTGATTGCAGAAAGAAAAACATCAGCTTAGATAACAATATCATACAAACAAAGGCGAAGAAGCTGTACAAGATATTCGCTACAAACGAACCCGTCGACGACAGTGGCGACCATGGAGAGGAGGAGGGGAGAGAAGAAGATATCGACGACCAACAACCAGGACCCTCCAGCGATTCTCCACCAAGGATACAACCGTTCATTGCTAGCAAGGGATGGTTCGCCAAATTTCAAAAACGCTATGGCCTAAAAAGCGTTTCAGTGCATGGCGAAGCTTCCTCTGCAGATACAGCTACTGCAGAAAATTAAGTGAAGAACGACTTCAAGAAAATTATCGCCGAAGGGGAATATGCTCCTGGGCAAGTCTTCAACATGGATGAGACTGTGTTATTTTGGAAGAGAATGCCATCTCACACTTTTCTCTTCAAGGAAGAAGCTAAAGCCCCGGGATTTAAAGCGCACAAAGATCGCGTTACCCTCATCATGTGCGGGAATGCTGCGGGCTTCATGTTAAAGCCTGGGCTTATCTACAAGTCAAAGAACCATAGGGCTTTGAAAAGAAAAAACAAGAATCTGCTGCCAGTGTATTGGATGCATAACCCTAAGGCCTGGATCACGAAAAGCCTCACATCGGACTGGTTTCACCAATGCTTTATCCCTCAGGTTAAACTTTATCTTGCGGAAAAAGGCCTTGAATTTAAAGTCCTTCTTTTGATGGATAATGCTGGTGGCCACGCAACTAATCTCGAATATAACGGTGTTCAAGTCGAGTTACTGCCCTCGAATACGACGTCACTGATTCAGCCTATGGATCAAGGCATTATTCGTGCATTCAAGGCCCTCTACGCACGAAATGCCCTGGCGAACCTGGTTGAATCCATGGATTCCTACAAAGAATTCTCAATGAAGACGTACTGGCGTAATTACACCATTGCATCATGCCTTCAAAATATTCAGAATGCAATCAAAGAGATGAAGTCGGCCACAATCAATGCAAGCTGGAAGAAATTGTGGCCCGAAGTCATCCACGACTACAAGGGATTTGCTCCTGACGAAGTGCAGAAGTCGGCAGTTGCGAAAGCTGTGAGGTTGGCTGCAATGCTAGGAGGAGAAGGCTTTAAAGATATGACTCCCGAAGATGTGAATGAACTGATTGACTGCCACTCACAGCCTTTGAGTGATGAAGACTTGGGAGAAATGACGAAATCAGCGAACGAAGAAGAGGAAGAAGAACTTCAGGAAACGCACAAAGAAATTGAAGAACCTGGCCTTACACTCGAACGTCTGGCAGCCATATATGATTATGTGAAAGCAGCCCAAAAACTCTCGCAGGAATATGACGATAATATGGTTCGTTCGGTGACCTTCTGTAATATTCTCGACGATGGAATGATTCCTTACCAGACCATCTTGCAACAAAAGAAGAAACAGCAACAGCAACTCCCCATTACCATGTTCTTCTCCCCCCAAAAACAGCCGTGAAGCTTTAATTGGCTGCAGAATAATTTCCTCTGGGGTCAACAAACGTCATTACCACCTCATTCACGGTAAGTTTATCTTTCACTTTCATATAAATTTACGTTGTATGCTGTTATTTATAAAGTAAAGGGTGGTTTTTTAACAGTGCAGGAAGGGTTTATACAGTACGTAAACGTAAAAATAATTGTAAAATACCTATGTACATGAGTATGTCATGTCATTACCACCTCATTCACCATAATTTTATCTATCACTTTCATATAAATTTACGTTGCATGCTGTTATTTATAAAGTAAAGGGTGTTTTTTTAACAGTGCAGGGAGGGTTTATACAGTACGTAAACGTAAAAATAATTGTAAAATACCTATGTACATGAGTATGTCATGTCATTACTACCTCATTCACCGTAAGTTTATCTATCACTTTCATATAAAATTACGTTGCATGCTGTTATTTATGAAGTAAAGGGTGGTTTGTTAACAGTACAGGGAGAGTTTATACAGTGTAAATGTGAAAATAAAATAATATCTATGTACATATAGGCTGATCCTACTTCGCGAAATTCCTGTCTCGCGCTGGGTCCCGGAACCGAACCTTCGTGATAATCGAAGGAGCACTGTATATATAGATGTATATATATATATATATATATATACACACCTTGATCCTTTTATACGCAATTTTATTAAACACAAAATTGCAATAACACCCCCAAAAAGTAATAGTAAAAAAATTCTAATTTTGTGAATAACGCCCACCAAAAATTATTTTTTTTTTCCCGAATACAAAGAGGATTGCGATAAGAAAAGATTATCATCATCATTATATATATATATATATATATATATATATATATATATATATATATATATATATATATATATATATATATATATATATATATATATATATATATATATATATATATATATATATATATATATATATATATATATATATATATATATATATATATATATATATATATATATATATATATATATATATATATATATATATATATATATATATATACAGTATTGGCATTTATAATCCTACTAGGAATCCTGTTCCATCCATCAGCTACTCTACGGTATTACCAAGCCAATTTTCACCAATTTCCCTTCTGAACCTAAATTTATCAAGCGTAAATCCATTACCCATTACGAGTTCTGGTTTGATCATGAATTTTTAAAACTTTATTAATATCACCCTTGTCAATCCCTTTAAATCATTTATACACCTCAATCATATCCCCCCTAACTCTGTGCCTCTCTAGAGAATGTAGATTAAGTTTTTTTAATCTGTCATATGGTAGAGTTAGGCATTGCATAATTAATTTTTTTTTTCACTTTTAGTCTTGCTTTGGTTATTTATAATTTTTATTTTTATCTTTGTTTACATTTGCAGATAGATGCTCGTTCTCCTGCATCCTCCTCCTCTTCTACCACATAAGTTACTTGCTCGCGGCCACCATGCATGTCCCAGTGTACTGTATGACTGTTGCCCACTGCATAATAGAGTACTGTACAGTAATGTATGTTAATTTCTAGCTGTAAAGTGAATATGAATATCTTTTGTATACTCTTAAAAACAGATATAGGGCTTTCTGCTTTGCTATGAAATAATAAAATATGTTTTTTACTTATCTTATATCTTTGGCATGGTGTGTCTATGTAAGGTTTGGAACGTATCTATGCCCTTTATCATTGTTTCCTATGGAAAATGATTCGTTTTCTCACGCGATTTTCCATTTACCCTACACTTTTGAGAATCTATCTTGGCGTTATTCTGAGAACTAGGTGTATATATATACACCTTGTTCTCAAAATAACGCCTAGATAGGTTCTCAGAAATGTCGTGTAAATGGAAAATCGCGTGAATAAACGAGTTATTTTCCATAGGAAACAATGATAAAGGGCATAGATATGTTCCAAACCTTACATAGACACACCATGCCAAAGATATAATTAAAAAAAATATTTTATTACTACATAGCAAAGCAGAAAGCCCTGTATCTATTTTTAAGAGTATACAAAAGATATTCAAGTTCACTTTACAGCTAGAAATTAACATACATTACTATACTTTACTCTATTATGCAGTGGGCAACAGTTATACAGTACACTGGGACATGCATGGTGGCAGTGAGCAAGTAACTTATGTGGTAGAAGAGGAGAAGGATGCAGAACGAGCCTCTATCTGCAAATGTATATAAAAATAAAATAAGAATTATAAATAACCAAAGCAAGACTAAAAAACGAAAAAAAAAAATAATTATGCAATGCCTAAATCTACCATATGACAGATTAAAAAAAACTTAATCTACATTCTCTAGAGAGGCACAGAGTTAGGGGGGATATGATTGAGGTGTATAAATGGTTTAAAGGGATTAACAAGGGTGATATTAATAAAGTTTTGAAAACTCATGATCAAACCAGAACTCGTAATGGGTAATGGATTTAATCTTGATAAATTTAGGTTCAGAAGGGAAATTGGTGAAAATTGGCTTGGTAATACCGTAGAGTATTCCTAGTAGGATAATAAAGGCCAATACCTTAGACACCTTCA
>JAXCGZ010006118.1:50000-66384 GCA_037179515.1 Halocaridina rubra
TGATGCATGGAACAGGATTCCTAGTAGGATAATAAATGTCAGTATATATATATATATATATATAATATATATATATATATATATATATATATATATATATATATATATATATATATATATATATATATATATATATATATATATATATATATATATATATATATATATATATATATATATATATAATGATGATAATGATCATTTCTTATCGTAATCCTCTTTGTGGAATAAGTGTAAAAAAAAAGAAAAAAGGAAAAATTTTTTTTTTTTTAAGGTGTTCCTACTTCGCAGAAATTCACCTATCGCGGCCGGTCCCGGAACCGAACCCCCGCGATAAACGAGGGATTACTGTATATATATATATATATATATATATATATATATATATATATATATATATATATATATATATATATATATATATATATATATATATATATATATATATATATATATATAATATATATATATATATATATACACACAGGTACACCTCACCCAACGGCCTTAATTGGTTCCAGGAGAGACGACTTATGTCGAAAAACGACTTAAATCGAATTAGCACGTCTCTAGGCTAGCCTAGGCTAGGCTACGCCAAATTTACTTGTCTATGCTAAACCGAAAATAACCATTCATTGTTCATTACTTTATTCATGAATGCAATTTTCAAAAATATATAGTTAATAAGAATGTATTTTAAGCTTACAAACAAATAAATTTTATTTTTTAATACTGCATAGTAGAAAAAAAATTACAGGTAATTAAATTTACGAATAAAATTTGGTGATGTTTACCATACATCACAGATTCTTTATTTATGAATATGGTTTGCTATGCCATGATAAAATAAAAGCCTTTTTAAGGTTAAACACAAATACAGAAATTATTATTATTTTGCAATAATAATAATAATAAAAAAACTAATTTATTTTAAATTTACCTTGATGGTTTACATTGCGGATGTAGATGGCTGTGGATCGTCAACATCAACAGCTGATTCTGGCTGTTGTTGTCGTTGTCCGATAGGCTTGAAAAACTGGTCGAGAGTTCCTTAAACTGTCTTCTTCTTCTTTTCCTCAAGAATCACATTATAAGGAGCAAAAGCTTGATGACAAGCCCCCATAACCTTGGAAAAGCGTTGAGCATTGGGATCCATATCCTCGAACAAAGAAAGTCCTTTTTCGATAATTGCAAATGCCTGCTGCATTTTCGTAATGGTAAAGTGACGTGGCTCAGGTGGTTCTGCTTCCTTCTCTTCTTTATTTTGCTGCTAGTGAAGCTCCATCAATTCTTCGTTTGCCAGGGGCTTCTTGTCTTTTTCAAATAAATCTGTGAAATCCTCCTCCTCCAAATCCATTTCTAGCTCTTTGCTCATAGTCACCAACGTTTGTTGATGGCAACATTATCAAACCCCTTAGAATCATTGATGAATTGCGGGCATAGCTTCTTCCATACACCATTCATTGCCGTGTTTTTAACATCATTCCATGCTGCTGCTTTGTTCTTAAAATCTCCTGCACAATTACCTCCCAACATAATGGTCACACGTTCTTTTGAGACCTTGTAGCCTGGAATAGTTTTCTCTTCTTTAGAAATGAATGAATGATCTGGCAATTTTTTCCAATATAAACCAGTTTCGTCTATGTTAAAAATCTGTTCTGGAAGAAACCCGTTTCCTTCGATGATTTTCTTTAACGTATTAGGAAATTCTGCTGCTGCTTGTTCGTCTGCTGATGCACTTTCACCTTGCTTCTTAATGGAGTGATAACTCCTTCGCTCCTTAAATCTCATGAACCATCCTTGACTTGCCTTGAACTCTTCATCTTTCTCATCGGGGTATTTTTCCTTCGGATCCTCAAACAAAGACAAGGCTTTCTCTTGAATGATTTCTTGACTAACATCACCTCGCTGACGATTCGACCTATCAATCCAAAGAGAAAGAAGACTTTCCATTTCTTCAAAGATTTTGCCCCTTTTCTTATTGATGACGGTGTTCTTCATCCCTGGGGCATCAGATTTGATATGCGCTATAATCTTGTCCTTATTATGTACAATCGTCGATACACTTGTCTAACTCATCTCAAAAGATCGTTCAATCGCTACCACTTTCTCACCTTTTTCATGGCATCTTATCATAGCCAGTTTATCGTCCAGCATTATAGCATGACGCTTAGCACTTGCACTAGGAATTTTCTTAGGTGCCATGGGGGCAAAATTTAAGGTTACAAATGAATGAGGATGAGAGTAGCCGATAAACAGACATATACCGTGCATAAACTAATCAATTCAAAACAATAGCGGCTTCGCGGGAATGACGAGTGACGACGCCTAACGGTAGATATTGAAACTACTGTACGTATTTTAATAAGATTTTATATGCTTTTATTCTTATTTATTGTACAATAACATGATTTTATGTGCTTTTGTTTTTTTTTATTGTACAGTAACATGATATCATGTGCTTGTAATGGTTTTCTAGTGATATTGTGATTCCAATATTTGTAGCGGACAGACGTAAAGTTGATTATAATGACGTAAACTTTTTTAAATTTAAAAAAAAAAAATTTCCATATATCTTTTTGAAAACTGACGTATAATCGAGAACGACTTAACTCGAAACGACGTAAGGCGAGGTATACCTGTATATATATATATATATATATATATATATATATATATATATATATATATATATATATATATATATATATATATATATATATATATATATATATATATATATATATATATATATATATACACAGTAATCCCTCGCTATTTTGCAGTTCACCTATCGCGAATTCAGTGCATCGCGGATTTCTTTTGAAAAAAAAAAAAATAAATAAAATAAAAAATCAAGATTACTGTGACACCAGGATGGGCCAAAAAATAATAAAATAAAACAGCCTTTATCAGGCTATAAAGAGAAACAGAGATGGAGAGTGTAATGACCTGTCAGATGTGAAGGGTTTATAAAAGATGTGTAATGAATATCCTGTTCTCTGCTTGGTTTTAATATACCTCTGCATTACTTTCATGATGTCTATTCCAATAATTCTCCTTAGATATTATTATTATTATTAATGGAGACAATAATTTTACTTTGATGATGATTGTGGAGATCATTATTATTATTTTTATTATTATTAT
The DNA here is from genome assembly GCA_037179515.1 of Halocaridina rubra. Classification (NCBI taxonomy): domain Eukaryota; kingdom Metazoa; phylum Arthropoda; class Malacostraca; order Decapoda; family Atyidae; genus Halocaridina; species Halocaridina rubra. Next base: position 53,151 of record JAXCGZ010006118.1, read on the forward strand.
TATTATTATTATTATTATTATTATTATTATTATTATTATTATTATTATTAAGGGCTCATAATTGTTTTTACATCTGTAGGTTTATTTACTATAATAACTGTGTACAGTGCCCCTCCCTAGTTGGCTAGGACGAAGAGAGTGTGGGGGGTTGGGTAGAATAGAATGTTGGAGAGAGAGAGAGAGAGAGAGAGAGAGAGAGAGAGAGAGAGAGAGAGAGAGAGAGAGAGAGAGAGAGAGAGAGAGAGAGAGAGAGAAGCATTTTAATTAATTCTTGTTCATTCAACCAAAACTATATTACTTATTGTAAAAATAATGATTTAATTACAAATTCGTAATAATAATAATAATAATAATAATAATAATAATAATAATAATAATAATAATAATTGCCACAATCATCATGAAAAGAAAATTACTGTTGCCAATAATAATAATAATAATAATAATAATAATAATAATAATAATAAGATCTAAGGAGAATTTTTGGAATAGACATAATGAAAGTAATGCAGAGGTATATTAAAACCCATCAGAGAATTGGATATTCATTACACATTTGACAGGTCTTTACATTCCATCTCTGTTTCTCTTTACAGCCTGATAAAGGCTGTTTTAATTTATCATTTTTTGGCCCAGCCTGGTGTCATAATCATCTTAATTTAAAAAAAAAATAAAAAAATAAAAAATAAAATAATGTAGGTGATCCTACTTCGCGGAAGTTCACCTATCGCGGCCGGCCCCTGAACTGAACCCCCGCAATAAATGAGGGGTTACTGTATATATATATATATATATATATATATATATATATATATATATATATATATATATATATATATATATATATATATATATATATATATATATATATATATATATATATATATATACACACCTTGTTCCTTTTATACACGATTTTTTTATCCACGAAATTGCAATGACGCCCCAAAAAAAATAATAGTAAAAAACTCGGAATTCGCAGGGGGGGGGGAGAATAAATAAAAAAAAAAAAAAATTATTGTGACACCAGGATGGACCAAAAAATGATAAAATAAAACAGCCTTTATCAGGCTATAAAGAGAAACAGATGGAGAGTGTAATGACCTGTCGGATGTGAAGGGATTATAAAAGATGTGTAATGAATATCCAGCTCTCTGCTGGGTTTTAATATACCTCTGCATTACTTTCATGATGTCTATTCCAAAAATTCTCCTTAGATCTTATTATTATTATTATTATTATTATTATTATTATTATTATTATTATTATTATTATTATTATTATTTTAACAATAATTTTCCTTTGATGATGATTGTGGAGATTATTATTATTTTTATTATTAGTAATATCATTATTATTACGAATTTGTAATTAAACCATTATTTTTACAATAAACAATGTAGTTTTGGTTGAAGGAACAAGAGTTAATTAAAGATTCTCTCTCTCTCTCTCTCTCTCTCTCTCTCTCTCTCTCTCTCTCTCTCTCTCTCTCTCTCCTCTCTCTCTCTCTCTCTCTCTCTCTCTCTCTCTCTCTCTCTCTCTCTCTCTCTCTCTCTCTCTCTCTCTCTCTCTCTCTCTCTCTCTCTCTCTCTCTCTCTCTCTCTCTCTCTCTCTCTCTCTCCAACATTCTATTCTACCCAACAGGGTGGGTGTATATATAATGTATAATCATGATGATCTTTTCTTATCGTAATCCTCTTTGTACTGGTGGAAGAAGCCTCCGCAGGCGCTTATTTACTATATTTAAAAAAAAAAATTAATATAATAAATAAGCACCCGCGGAGGCTTCTTCCACCAGTACAAAGAGGATTACGATAAGAAAAGATCATCATCATTATACATTATATATACACCCACCCTACCTCTGTCATATGTCTGTCTAATCTACATTTGAAGGTGTCTTTTTTTTTTTTTAGGATGGGATAGGATAGGAGGGAAAAAGGGGGAGGGGATTAAGGATATAAGGGAATTGGAGGGAAAAGCACGAAAATTGAATAAAGTAAGAGATAAAAAAGAGAGGGGCAGACCCTCGTGCTAAGTTTTTGACATTAATGAAGGTGTCTAAGGTATTGGCATTTATTATCCTACCAGAAATACTCTACGGTATTACCAAGCCAATTTTCACCAATTTCCCTTCTGAACCTAAATTTATCAAGATTAAATCCATTACCCATTACGAGTTCTGGTTTGATCATGAATTTTTAAAACTTTATTAATATCACCCTTGTTAATCCCTTTAAACCATTTATACCTCAATCATATCCCCCCTAACTCTGTGCCTCTCTAGAGAATGTAGATTAAGTTTTTTTAATCTGTCATATGGTAGATTTAGGCATTGCATAATTAATTTTCTTTTCGTTTTTTAGTGTTACTTTGGTTATTTATAATTCTTATTTTATCTTTATATACATTTGCAGATAGAGGTCGTTCTCCTGCATCCTCCTCCTCTTCTACCACATAAGTTACTTGCTCACTGCCACCATGCATGTCCCAGTACTGTATAACTGTTGCCCACTGCATAATTGAGTACAGTATAGTAATGTATGTTAATTTCTAGCTGTAAAGTGAATATGAATATCTTTTGTATACTCTTCAAAATAGATACAGGGCTTTCTGCTTTGCTATGTAGTAATAAAACATGTTTTTTTACTTATCTTATATCTTTGGCATGGTGTGTCTATGTAAGGTTTGGAACGTATCTATGCCCTTTATCATTGTTTCCTATGGAAAATAAATCGTTTTTTCACGCGATTTTCTATTTATCCGACACTTCTGAGAACCTATCTAGGCGTTATTCTGAGAACTAGGTGTATATATATATATATATATATATATATATATATATATATATATATATATATATATATATATATATATACAGGGAGTCCTTTAATAATGTTAGGGTTCCCTTACTGAAGGGCGACTTAAGTAAAAAATCGACGTAAGTCGGACCTTACTTATATTCAAACCTAACCCATTCTCCTTTTTAAATAATGGTACCACATCTTACAATGTCCACTCCTTGGGTACCTATCCTAATACTATTAAATTATAGAATAGTGCAGTTAGTGGACAACTAAGCTCTTCCTTGCACCTCTCTAATACTCTAGCATAAATTTCCTGAAGCCCTGGAGATTTATGAGTCTTTAATTTATATATTTATTTTATAACATCCTCCCTTGTAATAGTTATTGTACTAAGTATATTATAAGGACAGTCTGTGTATATGTATTCTACTTCTGGAATATATTTCACGTTTTCATTGGTAAAAACAAAAAAGAAATGTTCATTTAAACATGTACATATCTCTTTATCATCATCATCTGTGAAATGACCATTGGCTATTCCATCTGGTCCAACTTTTAACCCCGGGAGGACCAGGAAGGAAGGATAAGGGAAACTAGAAAATAAAAAACTTGAAAAGAAAGATTTTTTTATTTTTTCAGCCTTTATCGTAAACTCGAAAAGACGTAAGTCGAAATGACGTTATATGAAGACTCCCTGTATATATATATATATATATATATATATATATATATATATATATATATATATATATATATATATATATATATATATATATATATATATATATATATATATATATATATATATATATATATATACAGTAATCCCTCGTTTATCGCGGGGGTTCGGTTTCGGGACCGGCCGCGATAGGTGAATTTCCGTGAAGTAGGAATACCTTAATTTCTTTTTTTTTTTTTTTTTACCTTCTTCCACGAGTACAAAGAGGATTACGATAAGAAAAGATCATCATCATCATTATATATATATATATATATATATATATATATATATATAATATATATATATATATATATATATATATATATATATATATATATATATATATATATATATATATATATATATATATATATATATATATATATATATATATATATATATATATATATATATATATTGGCATTTACTATCCTACTTGGAATCCTGTTCCATGCATCAGCTACTCTACAGTTTTACCAAGCCAATTTTCACTTTCCCTTCTGAACCTAAACTTATCAAGCTTAAAACCATTACCCATTACGATTTCTGGTTTGATTATGAATGTTTAAAACTTTATTAATTATCACCCTTGTAATGACCTGTCAGATGTGAAGGGATTATAAAAGATGTGTAATGAATATCCAGCTCTCTGCTGGGTTTTAATATACCTCCGCATTACATTCATGATGTCTATTCTAATAATAATAATAAGATCTAAGGAGAATTTTTGGAATAGACATCATGAGAGTAATGCAGAGGTATATTAAAACCCAGCAGAGAGCTGGATATTCATTACACATCTTTTATAATCCCTTCACATCTGACAGATCATTACACTCTCCAGGCTGTTTTATTTTATCATTTTTTGGTCCATCCTGGTGTCACAATAATCTTTAAAAAAAAAAAAAAAAAAAAAAAAAATTTCGAGGTTTTCCTACTTCGCGAAAATTCACTTATCGCGACGGGTCCCGGAACCTAAACCTCGCGATAAACGAGGGATCACTGTTTATATATATATATATATATATATATATATATATATATATATATATATATATATATATATATATATATATATATATATATATACCGTATATTTCGGTGTATAAGTCGGCCTACAGATAAGTCGACCCAAAAATGAGAGTAATTTTTTATGATTTCTGCTAATATCTGAGGTATAGGTCGACCTCTAAAATACAGAACTCGCCTACCGTAAATTATCGGCTAGCCTAAGCAGCAGTGTAAAAGTTGAAATATGAAACTCGCCTAAGTTATAGGCTAGCCTAAGCAGCAGTGTAAAAGTTACCATATATAAAACACCGGGCATTAATTAAAGACTACCGGTATGTTATTACAAACGTTGTTCTACTTACAATATGAAATAATATATAAGGTAGTATTAATATAAATCTCTATAAAAATGACGAAATAGATTATAATAATAATAATAATAATAATAATAATAATAATAACAATAATAATAGAAGAAGAAGAAGAAGAAGAAGAAGAAGAAGAAGAAGAAGAAGAAGATGATAACAATAATAATAAATACACAAGTTAAACAATAAACAAATCAAATAAAAAAATCAACAACAACGAATTATTCTCTTGCAAGACCAAAACCATCCACACAAGAAAAATAAAATCTTTTTCCAGCACGAAAGAATAAGAAATTACTAACACAATTTCTCTCTCTCTTACGATGAAACTGTAAATGACGATTTATTTGATGAACTTTTTGCATCAGATGATGATGATTGTAGCAATTTTGAAGGTTTTTAAATGAATAAAACATATTGCATACTTTTTATTGTAATTTATTTTAGTGAGAAATAAAGATCTGATGTTATCCTAGATGTTGTTATTTAACATTTCTGTGGTCAAAAAAGGGTTGGTGTGAACGCACTTATACCGTAAATTGTTTTGTTTCGTCAGCGATCAGCTGATCGGAAATTTTACAAATGGCTGCATGATGTTTACATTGTTATGGTCTTTTTCCTTTGATTAATAGCATTTTGTGGAATTTTAAGGTAATGGTAGCTCTATTACATTATTAGTGTCGAATCAGAATGTGTATTGATTAAAATACAAGTATTTACATTAGTAGCTACATGTATTTACATCGATAGTTACCGCACCGAGGCTGTCGTCGGTATTAGCCTAAGGTTAGGCCTGATTTCCTGCACCAATATGTCACAAGATTTCAAGGTTTGCTTTTTGTGATTGTTATATAAGTCGACCCTCAATTTTGGGTTGATTTTTGGGGGCTAAAACATCGACTTATACACCGAAATATACGGTATATATATATATATATATATATATATATATATATATATATATATATATATATATATATATATATATATATATATATATATATATATATATATATATATATATATATATATTTTTTTTTTTTTTTGGCGTTTTTTTTAACCACGAAATTGTAATCTTCTTCTTCTATTTGCGTTCCCATTTTCATATGGGGTCGCATCTCTTCACTAGTCGTCTCCACTGGTTCCGGTCCATCACTTGCTCCTCCTCCAGCTGTCTCTCTCTGAGATCCTCCTTCAGTCGGTCCTTCCACCGTAGTTTAGGTCTTCCTCGTCTACGTCTGCCCTCCACGTCCATCTCCATCACTCTCACACCCACGTAGTCTTCATCTCTCCTCTTCACATGACCGAACCACTGTAATCTCCTCTCCTGCGCTTTCGCCGACGCCTCCACCACCTTCACTGTACCTCTGATCTGGTCATTTCGTATCCTGTCCTCCCTCGTCACCCCACACATCCACCTCAGCATTCTCATTTCTGCGACATCTATCTTCCTTTCTTGAACCTTTTTCACCGGCCACGTCTCCGCACCGTACAGCAACGCTGGTCTCACAACTGACTTGTACACTTTTCCTTTCACTCTAGCACTGATTTTCTTGTCGCATAGCACCCCTGATGTTCTCTTCCAGCTGTTCCACGCTACCTGGATCCTATGATCAATCTCTCTCTCTAGGTCTCCATCTTTCGTTACGTAGGAGCCGAGGTATTTGAAGGCGTCCGCCTTTGGGAGCTTGTGGTCTTGCATGAACAGGTCGCCTCCTTGTGTCACATTGCACTCCAGGTACTCCGTTTTCTGTCTGCTCACCTTCAGTCCGTAATCCTCCAGCAAACCCCTCCATAGCTCCAACCTCTCTTGCAATTCTTCACGGCTCTCGGAGACCAAAACAATATCGTCTGCAAAGAGCATGCTCCATGGTGCCTCCTTTGTCACTTCCTCCACCATCACATCCATGAGAAGGTTAAATAGATAGGGGCTAAGAGCTGATCCCTGATGGAGTCCAACTTTCACCTGAAAAGGCTCTGTAGTGCCAACTGTACTTCTTGCTCTTGTTGTGGCTTCCCTGTATATGTCCTGAACTATCTTGACATACTTCTCCTTCACTCCCTTCGACCTCATACTCCTCCACACCTCGCTTCTCGGGACCCGATCATAAGCTTTTTCCAGGTCAATAAACGCCATGTACAGCCCTCTTTGCTTATCTCTATATTTTTCCATTGTCTGCCTCATTGCGAATACTGCATCCATTGTTCCTCGACCTTTCATAAAACCAAACTGCTCACTACAAACTTCTGTCTCCTCCCTCAGCCTTTTATCCAACACTCTTTCCAGCAGCTTCATAGTGTGAGATGTTAGCTTAATTCCTCTATAGTTGTTGCAACTCTGGATCTCTCCCTTTTCTTTGAAAATCGGTACCATTATACTATCTCTCCACTCGTTCGGGATAGTCTCTTCCTTCATCACCATGTTCAGGAACTTTGTCAGCACCCGTATCCCTTCTTCGCCTAAACTCTTCCATACCTCTGCAGGAATCTGGTCTGGCCCTACTGACTTTCCATTTTTCATCTTCTTCAACGCTTCTCTGACTTCCGCCTCACTCACAGCGTCTACCTCTCCCTCCATTCCCACTCCTTCACCTCTTCGTATTCTTGGATTTTCCTGATTTAGAAGTTCTTCGTAGTAGTCCCTCCACCGCATTTTAATCATGTCGGGGTCAGTAAGAACTCTTCCGTTCTTATCCTTGATTTGCTTTATTGATGTTAGGTCCTTTGTCGATCTGTTCCTTTCTTTTGCTAACTTATAGATTCTCTTCTGTCCCTCCTTTGTTTCAAGGTTCTCATACATATCCTGCAGTGCTGCTGCACGCGCCTGTGCTACAGCCCTCTTCGCCTCCTTATTTGCATCTTTCAACACAGCTTTACGCTCCTCTGTTCTTTCCTTGTCGTAAGCTTTCTTCATCTCTTTCTTCTTTTCTATCTTCTCTTTGCAATTTGAGGACCACCACCAAGACTCTTTTCCGTTTCTCGGCTTCTTTCCAGATGACTTTCCGAGGACTTCCTCTGCCGTACTCCTGATCACTTCACTGTTCCTTTTCCACCACTGATCCACCTCCTCTGCCTCTTCTATCCTTTGTAGTGCTTTCCTCTTGAACTCCTGCCGCACCACCTCATCCTTGAGTTTCCACCACTTGATCCTAGGTTCTCCCCTCTCGACTCCGGTCCTTCGCGTCCTTACAACTGGGCTGTGCTGCGCTCCCACACTCTCTCCTTGTAGTACTTTACAGTCTTCCACTTCTCGGATGTTTTCTCTTCGATACAGGAGGAAGTCGATTTGACTCTCTCTGGGACCACTCCTGTATGTCCGGTAGCTGTTTTTCATGAAGAACGTGTTCAGGATCGCCATGTCAAATGCTATGGCAAATTCCAGCACGCTCTCCCCCTCCTGGTTTTTCACTCCAGTACCTTTGCCTCCATGAACTCGTCTCACTCCATCGTTGTCATGTCCTATATGCCCGTTTAAGTCGCCGCCCACGACACACCTCTCCCCCGGCGGGACCTCCCTCTGTACTTCGTCCATTTCTTGCCAGAACGTTTCCTTCTCTGCGTCATTGCACCCAACTTGGGGGGCATATGCGCTGATCACGTTTATTGCTTCCTGACCATATACCAACTTGATCCTCAAAATCCTGCTACTCTTCCTCACCACTTCCACCAGCTCCTCCTTGGTTTGGGGGTCTAGCACCACACCCACTCCATTTCTTCCTCTCTCATCCGCTCCACTGTATATCAACTTGTAGCCTCCACCCAAATCTCGCGCTTTATTTCCTTTCCATCTTGTCTCTTGTACACACAGTATGTTAATCTTCCTTCTCTCCATCAAATCCGCAACTTCTCTTCCTCTACCGGTCATGCTACCGATGTTAAGAGTAGCAATCCTAAGGGTATGGACTCGCTTCTTTAGCCGCACCCGTCCATATTGATGCGGTAACCCTCGTCCAGTTTCAACAGAGGTCGGGCTCCTCTGTGCGTCGCGTGAGCGGGGTACGCCCTGGCCATCTTCGGCCCAAAAAAATAATAGTAAAAAAATATGACATTCGCGAATAGTGCCCATGCAAAAATATTTGAAAAATAATTTTTCGTTTTAGTAAAATATCGACCGCTTAGGAGGCACGTTTCCGCCATCCTCCTCCCCCTCTACCGCTTAATGCGATTGGATATTATGAAGAAAAAAAGCATTAAGAACAAGCAGCAAACATATTTTCAATATAATATCGTCAGGGATATAGCGTGCGAGGGTGCATCAGCTGATACGGAAGTAGCAAAACGTTTGCTGATAGAGGTTCGTTCTCCCGCATGCTCCTCCTCTTCTACCTCTTGATGCGATCGAATATTATGAAGAAAATTGAAAAAAGCATTAAGATCAAACCAAACAAATTTTTGATATAATATCGCCAGGGAAATAGTGTGCGAGGGTGCATCAGCTGATATGGAAGTGTGACAAAACATTTGCCAACAGAGGTTCATTCTCCCGCATCCTCCTCCCCTTGTGCCGCTTAATGCGATCGAATATATGAAGTAAATTGAAATAAAGCATTAAGAACAAACAGCAAATAAATTGTCAATATAATATCAGCAGAGAAATAGCTTGAGATGGTGCATCAGCTGATATGGAAGTGTAATAAAACGTTTGCCAATAAAGGTCATTCTCCAACAGCCTCCTCCTCTTCTGCTGCTTAATGCGATGGAATTTTATGAAGGAAATTGAAAAAAAGCATTAAGAACAAACAGCAAACATATTTTCAATATAATATCGTCAGGGATATAGCGTGCGAGGGTGCATCAGCTGATACGGAAGTAGCAAAACGTTTGCCGATAGAGGTTTGTTTTCCCGCATCCTCCTCCTCTTCTACCGCTTAATGCGATCGAATATTATGAAGAAAATTTTAAAAAAGCATTAAGAACAAACATCAAACAACTTTTCGATATAATATCGCCAGGGAAATAGCATGCAAGGGTGCATCAGCTGATACGGAAGTGTGACAAAACGATTGCCAATAGAGGTTCATTCTCCTTCATCCTCCTCCCCTTGTGCCGCTTAATGTGATAGAATATATGAAGAAAATTGAAAAAAGCATTAAGAACAAACAGCAAACAAATTTTCGATATAATATTGTCAGGGAAATAGCGTGCGAGGGTGCATCAGCTGATACGGATGTGTAACAAAACGTTTGCCGATAGAGGTTCGTTCTCCCGCAGCCTCCTCCTCTTCTACCGCTTAATGCGATCGAATATTATGAAGAAAATTGATAAAAAGCATTACGAACAAACAGCAAACAAATTTTCGATATAATATTTTCATGGAAGTAGCGTGTAGAGAATATATATATTTCATTTAAGTTTCCCCGATATACATTTTCTTTGTAACGAATTGTATAGTTTTCTTATTCTCTCTGCTGACTTTGTTTACGTTTAGATTTTGTGAAGCACATTCGATATTTAAAGAAAATAGAATAATGTTTACAACCAAGGAATATTAATAATACATGCTATAATCTTGAAAATTAGATAAACCCCAAGTAGAGTGAGTAAATGAATATTTTATTAGTAAGATATTGTGCCTGAATAGTGATAAGCATCAGCTGATACGGAAGCGGCAAAACTTTTGCCGATAGGGGTTCGTTCTCCCGCACCCTCCTCTTCTACCGCTTATTGCAATAGGATATTATGAAGATAATGGAAAAAGAGCATTAAGAACAAACAACAGACAAACTTTCAATATAATATCGTCAGGGAAATAGCGTGCGAGGGTGCATCAGCTGATACGGAGGCGGCGAAACGTTTGCATCCTCGTACTCACCGCCACCATCAGTGTTACAAGAATAGATGAATGAGAGAAATGATAAATATAAAAAATATACATGTAAGCTGGTAAGTTCTTTCAAGTATCTTAAAGATGAATTACATTTTTATTTAAATTACAGTACTACCATCTTGTAATTAATATATATCTTAAAATGTACCATACATTTGAAAATAAAAACATCCGCTTTATTTGGCAACCCTGGCCACCATGCACGTCCCATGGTAAGCTTGTTGCCAACAGCATAATAGAGTGCATTAATTTGTTAAAATTTTTCATTTTAGTACAAAATCGACCGCCTAGGAGGCACTTTTCTGCCATCCTCCTCCTCTTCTACCGCTTAATGTGATTGGATATTATGAAAAAAATTGAAGAAATGCATTAAGAACAAACAGCAAACATATTTTCAATATAATATCGTCAGGAACATAGCGTGTAAGGGTGCGTTAGCTGATACGGAAGTAGGAAAACGTTTGCTGATAGAGTTTCGTTCTCCCGCATCCTACTCCTCTTCTGCCGCTTAATGCGATCGGATATTATAAAGAAAATTGAAAAAAGCATTAAGAACAAACAGCAAACATATTTTTAATATAATATCGTCAGGGAAATAGTGTGTGAGGGTTCATCAGCTGATACGGAAGTGTGACAAAACGTATGCATCCTCGTCCTCACCACCTCCATCATTGTTGCCAGAATAGATGAATGAGAGAAATGATAAATATAAAAAATATACATGTAAGCTAGTAAGTTATTTCAAGTATCTTAAAGATGAAGTACATTTTTAATTAAATTACAGTATGTGATACAATCTTGTAATTAATTTATATTCTAAAATGTACCATACATTTGAAAATAAAAACATCCGCTCTATCTGGCAACTCTGGCCACCATGCAAGTCCCATTGTAAACCTGTTGCCAACGACATAATAGAGTGCATTAATTTGTTTACTATACAGTAAATCTGTATATCTTTTATACTGTACACTATTTGCATGTTAATATAAATAACTACAGGTTTTTCTGCTTTGTTATTTACTTATAAAATATGTTGTACTTATCTTATATCATTGGTGTAGTGTGTCTGGCTACCGTGTATGTCCCAGTGTAAGCCTGTTGCCAACGGCATAATAGAATCCATTAATTTGTTTACTGTACAGTAAATCTGTATCTTTTATACTACACTATTTGCATGTTACTACAAATAACTACAGGTCTTTCTGCTTTGTTATGTACTTTTAAAATATGTTTTACTTATCTTATATCTTTGGTATAGTATGTCTATGGACGGTTGTGGAACGAGCTATGCCCTTTAACATTGTTTCCTATAGAAAATGACTCGATTTTTCACGCGATTTTCCATTTACCTGTGACTTCTGAGAACCTTTCTCTGTTATGCTGAGAACTAGGTATATATATATATATATATATATATATATATATATATATATATATATATATATATATATATATATATATATATATATATATATTTGAAGTTCGAGTCCCGGTCGGGGTAAAAAAAATGATTCATGTTTTCACATATGTAATGTGCTTAATAGGTTATTTCATGGCCCGAATGAGATTGGGAATTGAATTAAATGCTAAAATGAAGCCACGAGTGAGGTTGGGGAATCTGTAATATGAACATAGTGGCATTCAGTTAGAATGCGTTCATCCCTAAGTATAGCTGATATAAGCTGTGAGGTTGGATTCCTTTTAACCTTCTGTGGTGTAATGGTAGCGCCTTGACTTAGTAATCATAAGTCCTAGGTTCGAGTCCCGGTCGGGGTAAAAAAAAAAAAAAATTATTCATATATATATATATATATATATATATATATATATATATATATATATATATATATATATATATATATATATATATATAGTGAACCCTTGCTGTATCGCGGTTCACCTTTCGCGAATTCAGTGCATCGCGGATTTTTTGGCGAGAAAAAAAAATTAAAAATAAATGATTGTGACACCAGGACGGGCCAAAAATAATAAAATAAATCAGCTTTTATCAGGCCTGGCATGAAGAATACATAAAGTAAAGATAAACAGAGATGGAGAGTGTAATGACCTGTCAGTTGTGAAGGGGTTATAAAAGATGTGTAATGAATATCCAATTCTCTGCTGTGTTTTACTATACCTCTGCATTACTTTCATGATGTCTATTCCAAAAATTCTCCTTAGATATTATTATTATTATTATTATTATTATTATTATTTTTATTATTATTATTATTGGCAACAATAATTTTCCTTTGATGATGATTGTGGAGATTATTATTATTATTATTATTATTATTATTATTATTATTAGTATTAGTATTATTATCATTAAGCCATTATTTTTACAATAAATAATGTACTTTTGGTTGAAGGAACATGAGTTAATGAAGATTCTCTCTCTCTCTCTTCTCTCTCTCTCTCTTCTCTCTCTCTCTCTCTACTCTCTCTCTCTCTCTCTCTCTCTCTCTCTCTCTCTCTCTCTCTCTCTCTCTCTCTA
>JAXCGZ010006119.1:0-30000 GCA_037179515.1 Halocaridina rubra
CCACGTCTGTCCCTGCAGCACACCACGTCTATGTTGATGGTTCTGTGCAAGCAGATGGGAGGCCGGTATGTGCTGTGTTTTCCCCCACCATGGAGCCGCCTGTGCTGGCTGATTCATGGATTGGCCGTAGACTACCCACCTCGTCGAGCTCCACCTACTGTGAACTGAATGCCATCTTGGATGCCGTGACTCTCCTTGTTCGACGACGAGTGAATGGGGTAATAATTTGTGACTCCCAATCGGCCCTACAAGCCCTATCCTCGCCAAGACCCATCTGTGGCCGTGCTGTGGGAGATATACTATGTCGCCTCGCGGCCGCTCAGGATGCTTCTCTTGTTGTGTCGTTTGTATGGACACCCTCTCACATTGGGCTGACTGGCAACGTCACAGCTGATCGTCTTGCCAAGGCGGCCTGTATGCTGGATGGGCATGCTGTGGACGCTGAGCCCTCCCTCCGATGCCTACGTAACATCATCTACTCAGCTGGGTTTGCCATGACGGTCCAGCGCAGAGACACGGAGAGGGCCAACAGTGTGTCCATACAGCACCATGATCACTTTCTTCACAGTCGCTACAAGTATCGCAGACGCGGGTTAATGGTGCGGAAAAACAACTTAGTTAGTGCTCGGCTCAGAATGGGGTATCGGCCTTTATGGCAGGTCTCCCAGACTTTAGATATGCCACAGTACACCTCCTGTAAATTATGCGATCGTCCTAATGCTAACACTCTTGACCACTATTGTCTTCAGTGCCCCACAGTGAGAGATGTTTTACCACGAGGTCAGAACTTAATACAGATCTGCTCATTTTTACTTAATGATGACAACCTTGATGTTATTCTTGCTCATTATCCTCAATTTGGTGGCCATTAATTATATTGAATTATACATATATTTTCTGTATGTTGCTGTATAATTCTGTTTGTGTATTCTGTGTTTCTCTGAGCTTTACTTTTGTATATAATGTACTCTGTGCTGCCATACTGTGAGTTGTGTGTTAGTATGCAGCAATGTTTTATCAATGTGTACACCTCCCTGTAAACTATGTTCTATTCTTGGTTTTGTATCCATTTGAAGCATTATTTGTATGAATTCATGTAATGTCTGACGCCTTGGCGCAATAAATTAATAAAATAAAATAATCTCTCTCTCTCTCTCTCTCTCTCTCTCTCTCTCTCTCTCTCTCTCTCTCTCTCTCTCTCTCTCTCTCTCTCTCTCTCTCTATATATATATATATATATATATATATATATATATATATATATATATATATATATATATATATATATATATATAATATGAATCTTTGTTTACCCCGACCGGGACTTGAACCTAGGAATTATAATTACTAAGTTAAGGCGCTACCAACTACACCACAGAAGGTTAAAAGGAATCAGACCTTATAGCTTATATCTGCTATACTGAGGAATGAACGCATTCTATCTGAATGCCACTATGTTCATATTACAGATTCCCCAACCTCACTCTTGGCTTCATTTTCGCATTTACTTCAACTTCCAATCTCATTCGGGTCCAACAATAACCAAAGAAGCAGATTACATTTGTGAAAATTGAATCATTATTTACCCCGACCGGGACTTGAACCTAGGACTTATAATTACTAAGTCAAGGCACTACCAACAAGGAATGAGACAAGGAATCAGACCTAATAGCTTATATCTGCTATACTTAGGAATGAACGCATTCTATCTGAATGCCACTATGTTCATATTACAGATTCCCCAACCTCACTCGTGGATTCATTTTCGTATTTAATTCAACTCCCAATCTCATTCGGGACCAAGAATAACCAGATAAGCACATTTCAAATGTGAAAACATGAATCCATTTTTACCCCAACCGGGACTTGAACCTAGGACTTATAATTACTAAGTCAAGGTGCTACCAACTACACCACAGAAGGTTAAATGGATTCAGACCTTATAGCTTATATCTGCTATACTTAGGAATATCTGAAGGCCACTCTGTTCATATTACAGATCTGAAGGCCACTCTGTTCATATTACAGATTCCCCAACCTCACTCGTGGCTTCATTTTCGCATCTAATCAACTCCCACTCTCATTCGGGCCCTACTATAACCAAAGAAGCAGATTACATATGTGAAAACATGAATCATTGCTTACCCCAACCGGGACTTGAACCTAGGACTTATAATTACTAAGTCAAGGGACTACCAACAAGGAATCAGACGAGGAATCAGACCTAATAGATTATATCTGCTATACTTAGGAATGAACGCATTCTATCTGAATGCCACTATGTTCATATTACAGATTCCCCAACCTCACTCGTGGATTCATTTTCGCATTTAATTCAACTCCCAATCTCATTCGGGCCCAACAATAACCAAATAAGCACATTACATATGTTAGAACATGAATAATTTTTTACCCCGACCGGGACTTGAACCTAGGACTTATAATTACTAAGTCAACGTGCTACCAACAACACCACAGAAGGTTAAATGGAATCAGACCTTATAGCTTATATCTGCTATATTTAGGAAGGAGCGCATTCTATCTGATTGCCACTATGTTGATATTACAGATTCCCCAACCTCACTCGTGGCTTCACTTTCGCATTTAATTCAACTCCCAATCTCATTCGGGCCCAACAATAACCAAATAAGCACATTACATATGTGAAAGCATGAATCATTTTTTACCCCAACCGGGACTTGAACCTAGGACTTATAATTACTAAGTCAACGTGCTACCAACTACACCACAGAGGGTTAAATGGAATCAGACCTTATAGCTTATATCTGCTATATTTAGGAAGGAGCGCATTCTATCTGATTGCCACTATGTTCATATTACAGATTCCCCAACCTCACTCGTGGTTTCACTTTCGCATTTAATTCAACTCCCAATCTCATTCAGGCCCAACAATAACCAAATAAGCACATTACATATGTGAAAGCATGAATCATTTTTTACCCCGACCGGGACTTGAACCTAGGACTTAGAATTACTAAGTCAAGATGCTACCAACTACACCACAGAAGGTTAAAAGGAATCAGACCTTATAGCTTATATCTGCTATACTTAGGAATGAACGCATACTATCTGAATGCCACTATGTTCATATTACAGATTTCCCAACCTCACTCATGGCTTCATTTTCGCATTTAATTCAACTCCCAATCTCATTCGGGCCCAACAATAACCAAAGAAGCACATTACATTTGTGAAAACATGAATCATTTTTTACACCGACTGGGACTTGAACCTAGGACTTATAATTACTAAGTCAAGATGCTACCAACTACACCACAGAAGGTTAAAAGGAATCAGACCTTATAGCTTATATCTGCTATACTTAGGAATATCTGAAGGCCACTCTGTTCATATTATAGATTCCCCAACCTCACTCGTGGCTTCATTTTTGCATCTAATTCAACTCCCAATCTGATTCGGGCCCTATAATAACCAAAGAAGCAGATTACATATGTGAAAACATGAATCATTGTTTACCCCGACCGGGACTTGAACTTAGGACTTATAATTACTAAGTCAAGGCACTACCAACAAGGAATCATACCTAATAGCTTATATCTGCTATACTTAGGAATGAACGCATTCTATCTGAATGCCACTATGTTTATATTACAGATTCCCCAACCTCACTCGTGGCTTCATTTTCGCATTTAATTCAATTCCCAATCTCATTCGGGCCCAACAGCAACCAAATAAGCACATTACATATTTTAAAACATGAATCATTTTTTTACCCCGACAGGGACTTGAACCTAGGACTTATAATTACTAAGTCAAGGCGCTACCAACTACACCAAAGACGGTTAAAAGGAATCAGACCTTATAGTTTATACCTGCTATATATAGGAATGAGCGCATTCTATCTGATTGCCACTATGTTCATATTACAGATTCCCCAACCTCACTCGTGGCTTCATTTTCGCATTTAATTCAATTCCCAATCTCATTCGGGCCCAACAGCAACCAAATAAGCACATTACATATTTTAAAACATGAATCATTTTTTTACCCCGACAGGGACTTGAACCTAGGACTTATAATTACTAAGTCAAGGCGCTACCAACTACACCAAAGAAGGTTAAAAGGAATCAGACCTTATAGTTTATACCTGCTATATATAGGAATGAGCGCATTCTATCTGATTGCCACTATGTTCATATTACAGATTCCCCAACCTCACTCGTGGCTTCATTTTCGCATTTAATTCAACTCCCAATCTCATTTGAGCCCAACAATAACCAAATAAGGACATTACATATGTGAAAACATGAATCATTTTTTACCCCGACTGGGACTTGAACCTAGGACTTAAATTACTAAGTCAAGGTGCTACCAACTACACCACAGAAGGTTAAATGGAATCAGACCTTATAGCTTATATCTGCTATACTTAGGAATGAACGCATTCTATCTGAATGCCACTATGTTCATATTACAGATTCCCCAACCTCACTCGTGGCTTCATTTTCGCATTTAATTCAACTCCCAATCTCATTTGGGCCCAACAATAACCAAATAAGCACATTACATATGTGAAAACATGAATCAATTTTAACCCCGACCGGGACTTGAACCTAGGACTTATAATTACTAAGTCAAGGTGCTACCAACTACACCACAGAAGGTTAAAAGGAATCAGACCTTATAGCTTATACCTGCTATACTTTGGAATGAGCGCATTCTATCTGATTGCCACTATGTTCATATTACAGATTCCCCAACCTTACTCGTGGCTTCATATTCGCATTTAATTCAACTCCCAATCTCATTCGGGCTCAACAATAACCAAATAAGCACATTACATATGTGAAAACATGAATCATATTTTACCCCGACCGGGACTTGAACCTAGGACTTATAATTACTAAGTCAAGACGCTACCAACTACACCACAGAGGGTTAAATGGAATCAGACCTTATAGCTTATATCTGCTATACTTAGGAATGAACAAATTCTATCTGAATGCCACTATGTTCATATTACAGATTCCCCAACCTCATTCGTGGATTCATTTTCACATTTAATTCAACTCCCAATCTCATTTGGGCCCAACAATAATCAAATAAGCACATTACATATGTGAAAACATGAATCATATTTTACCCCGACCGGGACTTGAACCTAGGACTTATAATTACTAAGTCAAGGTGCTACCAACTACACCACAGAAGGTTAAAAGGAATCAGACCTTATAGCTTATACCTGCTATACTTAGGAATGAGCGCATTCTATCTGATTGCCACTATGTTCATATTACAGATTCCCAACATTACTCGTGGCTTCATTTTCGCATTTAATTCAACTCCAAATCTCATTCGGGCTCAACAATAACCAAATAAGCAGATTACATATGTGAAAACATGAATCATTTTTTACCCCGACCGGGACTTGAACCTAGGACTTATAATTACTAAGTCAAGGTGCTACCAACTACACCACAGAAGGTTAAATGGAATCAGACCTTATAGCTTATATCTGCTATACTTAGGAATGAACGCATTCTATCTGAATGCCACTATGTTCATATTACAGATTCCCCAACCTCACTCGTGGCTTCATTTTCGCATTTAATTCAACTCCCAATCTCATTTGGGCCCAACAATAACCAAATAAGCACATTACATATGTGAAAACATGAATAATTTTTTACCCCGACCGGGACTTGAACCTAGGACTTATAATTACTAAGTCAAGGTGCTACCAACTACACCACAGAAGGTTAAAAGGAATCAGACCTTATAGCTTATACCTGCTATACTTAGGAATGAGCGCATTCTATCTGATTGCCACTATGTTCATATTACAGATTCCCCAACCTTACTCGTGGCTTCATATTCGCATTTAATTCAACTCCCAATCTCATTCGGGCTCAACAATAACCAAATAAGCACATTACATATGTGAAAACATGAATTCTATTTTACCCCGACCGGGACTTGAACCTAGGACTTATAATTACTAAGTCAAGATGCTACCAACTACACCACAGAGGGTTAAATGGAATCAGACCTTATAGCTTATATCTGCTATACTTAGGAATGAACACATTCTATCTGAATGCCACTATGTTCATATTACAGATTCCCCAACCTCACTCGTGGATTCATTTTCGCATTTAATTCAACTCCCAATCTCATTTGGGCCCAACAATAATCAAATAAGCACATTACATATGTGAAAACATGAATCATTTTTTACCCCGACCGGGACTTGAACCTAGGACTTATAATTACTAAGTCAAGGTGCTACCAACTACACCACAGAAGGTTAAAAGGAATCAGACCTTATAGCTTATACCTGCTATACTTAGGAATGAGCGCATTCTATCTGATTGCCACTATGTTCATATTACAGATTCCCAACATTACTCGTGGCTTCATTTTCGCATTTAATTCAACTCCCAATCTCATTCGGGCTCAACAATAACCAAATAAGCAGATTACATATGTGAAAACATGAATCGTTTTTAACTCCGACCGGGACTTGAACCTAGGACTTAGAATTACTAAGTCAAGAGGCTATTAACTACACCACAGAAGGTTAAATGGAATCAGACCTTATAGCTTATATCTGCTATACTTAGGAATGAACGCATTCTATCTGGATGCCATTATGTTGATATTACAGATTCCCCAACCTCACTCATGGCTTCATTTTCGCATTTAATTCAACTCCCAATCTCATTTGGGCCCAACAATAACCAAATAAGCACATTACATATGTGAAAACATGAATAATTTTTTACCCCGACCGGGACTTGAACCTAGGACTTATAATTACTAAGTTAAGGCGCTACCAAGTACACCACAGTATATATATTTTAGCTAAATGTATTATTGTACAGAGATAGAATTGAACTAGCTCTTTCGTTGACCAGGATGTGAACCTAGTGCTTTTTACACTAATGCAAGCTAAGCATGCATTGATACTGAAACCTTGTCATGACTTATTATTATATATATATATATATATATATATATATATATATATATATATATATATATATATATATATATATATATATATATATATATATATATATATATATATATATATATAATATATATATATATATATATATATATATATATATATATATATATATATATATATATATATATATATATATATATGAGCAAAACTATTTTTGTTCTTATTATTATCATGTTCGTTTTTGTGTTTATACTGTACCTCAGTTTTATCCGTTTTGAGATATATATATATATATATATATATATATATATATATATATATATATATATATATATATATATATATATATATATATATATATATATATATGTTAATGAATAGTATGTTTTAGTATTATTAACGTGTCGTCAGAAAAGTTTAAGCCTTAAAGTGAAATAGAAAAAGACCATGTGGTTTAGGAGAGCCAAATGTGTAATTGATACTCTCCTTTGTGTTTTCTGAGCTGGATGGTGTTGTGACAACTAGATATATTGTCATGTCCTTAGTCCTCACACATATAGGTGCCAAGTGCAGATAGAAGTCAAAGTTGGTCACCCAGTTCCAGATAGATAGATAGATAGATAGATACTTTATTGATCACAAAATACATCGATAAATTATATACATAGCATAGTAGATTAGTTACTCTCTTCAATAATACAAATCTCATATAAAAATTAAAATAAAAAGTTTGAATTGTAGTCCAAAAACTAAACCATTATCAAATATAGATGGCATAACTGGCAACATGGAATGAGCAATTCAATGTAAAAAATAAACATGGTGTCCATACCTTCACCGTTCAATAAAATGCTAAAATATTATGAATTTTCATACATACTGTATCAGGCGTGAATTGATCAGAATGCATTAACTGTTCCAAAGTATCAAAATTATGACTCTGCCTTAGTTGACCGGTGAGCGGACAATATTGAACCACGTGTCGTTCATTCTGTACATCACCACATATACACAAACGTTCCTCTGGCAGCAACCGCACCCGCCCTTGCCTGTTCTACCGCCCTGTCTCACACACCAATGAATGTCTACACACGCGAAAACGAGTAAATGACAGTCTTTTCAGTTCATTAATAGTGTGTCTTTGCTTATAAACATGATGTACGTCAAAAGATGGGTTACTTTCTTTATATATCTTACGTCTAGATGACTCACTGTTCCTGATCCCAGACACAACATCTCTCATCACAATGCTTAGATCTACTGGCTCTCGTGAAATATATTCGCTCACCAATCTACCTGTAACATAATTCTCCTCAGTGACAGTCCTAATAGCAAATGAAAGCGGGTCATCTCGGTCCTTGGATATTTCTTGCCAAATTCTGTGAAAGAACTTACGCTGTTTATATTTTACAAGATCTGGCAATGGAGGGTATCCAGATTCAACATAACAAACGTCACTACATGTTGTTTGCCTCACTCCCAGTAACTGTTTCAAACACCAGCTGTACAACTTAATCATAGGCTTCAGATCCGAACACACCCACGACACACATCCATAAAGTAGTGTTGACATAAGACAAGCATCAAAAACTCGTTACTTCACTATGAAGGGAATATCGATATTTTTCCTTATGAATGAAACAAATTTAAGTACATGGCACACCTTAGCATTAGCATGAGCTCTAACAGCTGATGAAACACACCCGTCACTCGTAAATGGTGAACCTAAATAACTATACTTATCACAAGGGTTCACAACTAGCTCGTTCACCACTAACGGCTCCGAGTCTGCTTCACCGCCGCTTATCACAAAAAACTTGGCTTTTGACTGATTAATCGTCATCCCATATTCGGTACAATAACTTTTCAAACTAATTAGTTTCTTTATCATATTTCTTCTTGTGGTCGCTAGCAGTACAGTATCGTCCATTAATACCAAAGCATGTAACCACATCCAAAATCCATCCAACTCACATCCTTCTTTAATCATTCTAATCAAATCATCCACAAATACAATAAAAAGCAAACAAAAAAGTTGGGGAGCCCTGTCTCACACCAATCGTTATGGTTATTATCGCAGTGCCAGTAATACTTTCTGTTACACTATACATGGCAATTATCGCACCCAGCATCAATGAACCACAACCTAATCGCCGTAAAACTCGGAACAAAACATTTCTCTGTACCATGTCATAGGCCTGTGAAAAGTCTACAAATGTTATAAACTATTTCATCTTTTTTTCTTCGCCATGTCACAAAACAAACGTATGGTTACAATGTGCTCCAGGCATCCCCTTTTCTCTTGGGCTCCTGCTTGCTCTCTATATGGCTTAAACTATTGTTTTAATCGGGAACACAGCACCATGTCATAAATTTTTGCAATGTTGCTAATTATATTAATTCCTCAGTAATTCCCCACATTTGCTTTGTCACCCTTTTTAAATATTATAAATAATTTAACTTTTGCTCATAACTGTGGGTATACACCTGATTGAAACACCGTATTAGAAAGAGTCATAAGAGTTAATATCCAAGAGCCTGGCAACATCTTGAACAGTTCCGGCGATACACCATCCGGTCTGCATGCCCTATTGGATTTCACCTGCTTTATTTGTTGATCAATTTCTATGGATGTTATAGCCTCATCCAAAACGGGAATAAATACATCATGGGGTACATCGTGATTGTTGAGCTCTACACTGTTTGGGGGATTCAAGACACTCTCATAATAATCTTTAAACTCCTCATTAGTAGGACAATCATCTGTATTTCCTTTTCTGTCATACTCACCCCTCCAGTCTATAGCTCGCCAAATCTTCAAATCATCCTTATCATTTAATAATGTCTCCCATCTACCCATACTATTATCCACTTGTTGTTCATTAGGCTGACTCCTACTGGCAATCGCACAATGATATAATGCATCGGTCACACTACAAGCAAAGTCGTCAACACTCTCCAGCTTGACAGGTATTTCGTTTTGCGTTAAGTTGTTTCGGAAGTCTCTTTCGTCAATAGCATTTATATTTATAGGCTTTTTTACTCCGCTGTTTTGAGTTGTACTACCACACCACACCACATGCTCTCCCAGGAGCTGGGCGCGGGAGCTGAGATTTACCATATCTACTCCCTTCAAAGAAACTGCTACAGATACTGGTGCATGATCTGAAGGGAACGAATCATTACGAATCACTGCAAAATCGCTCACCTCGCCCAACACCTGGCAGCTAACCACACATGTATCCACTTCCGATACCCATACATTTCCTTTACGATATGTTAAGTTGCTAATATAGTGATCATTAGGCGTCTTAAGGTTATTAACTAGTAATAATTCAGAGTCAATACAAATGGTTGACAAAATATAGGCATTATCGTTAGGGAGTCTCACATTGTCTGGTACAGTAGGATAGGAATACAAATGATTATTTGGCACCTCGACAAGCCTAATTAATTCACGTGCAAACTTACCAAATCTAGCGTTCATATCACCTATAATGAAACACTTACTATCTGGATAAGATTTAACTTTTTCTTGGATAGACGAAAAAAATGTGTGAGTATAATACTGAGAGTCATCATGGGGATTGTAACAAAACCCAAACATCATATCAGTTGCACAACGAAAGTAAATCCATATCTGATCTTCGATCTCTGTATCTACACTTGCAACCATCTTCACTAAATAATTTTTTTATCAACACCACAGTTCCCCCTCTGTGCTCCGCACCTCTCTTTACACTCCTAACTGCCACATAACCGGGGAACGAAATATTTAGGGACGTTTTCACTTCATATAGACCTACCACATCACAATTTCTTAATAGGTCATCTACACATTTCTTTTCAAGTTTTGTTTTAATTCCATTAATATTCCAAGAGAGAATTTTTAGTTTTCTCGTATTTTGTGGTCGATTTAAAAAAATTTTTGTTTCCAGCTATCGATAACTGCACCATCACGGTATAATTTCCTCTCCTTGGGGTCGAAGCGTATAACGCATCCTTCATTCTCCGGTCGCTCCCTCTCCATCTTCTCAGCATCTCGCAGCCGATTCCACTCTTTTCGGACACTTGGGTGGACGTCCTTCTTCATGTATATCTTGCTGTATACTCCAGTAGCCTCTTTCAAGTTTTCGCATTACTCAGGATTTGTTCACGCAACTGTTTGTCGGGAATGTTAACCAATATCGCCCTCCTTCTGTCTCCTACCGCTGCAGTTCCCAATCTCCGGTGTTTCACCCCCTCCACTGCCACTCCCACCTTGGTCCAGATCTTCTGCATATTTCATCATCCGTAGTGGCGCCTTCTAGACTCTCATGTTCATCAGGTACTCCAGTAAGTATGATATTCGTCTCCCTCTCCTTCCGGTCTATCACCTCCAGAAATCTTTGCTGGCTGGCAATAATCTCCGCTTGTTTGTTCACCTGTTCCTGTAGGGTACCAATCTTCTTATTAACGACACTATCTGATGATGTAATTACCTTCTTCAGCTCGATGATTTCATTAACGAGCAGATTTACCTTCCCCGTCAGCTCTTCCATACCTCCCACATCCTGTCCCGGTGGTGCTAAAATACTACCGATGAGCTCATCTTTGGTCATCCTGGCCAGCTGATTACGCTGCATGTTCCTCAGCTCCGGTAGTGGTTTGGCCATGATGATATAGTACCACCAGCACTGTCCACAATATTAAATCAAAATATATTCCTGGGACAAGCTTATTGTCCCTGGCCACAGCGATGACGTCACAATGTCAGGACTGAGGCTCCCCACCGACCACACACACTTTCATGGGCTCATTAATCACTTATTTCGACAAATTAGCTCCAATCACTCAACACTGTCTATGTATTAATACCTTATGTCACCGATGGCATGTTAGAAAGTAGTTTAACTTGCCGTTATATCTTGGAAATTGGTCAAAATATGAGGAGCTGTTCAGCCAGTGTTTATGCTCTCCAGCGCCATCTGCCACGCAGATATTCTCACGACATACATCTATATGTACGTATTTACATGCACCAGTGAAAACACTCGTTAGGCCTTCTTGATTTTCCACCTAAAAACCACCCACCAGAGAGGAGATTTGCTCCAGCTGGAAGCCTATTGGCAAGGCTGTCCAAGCTGTCACGCCCTGCCATCTTGGTCATACAAGAAAGTAAGAGTGAGTTGTACACAGAGAGCTCAGTTAGAACATGATCGAGGAAGAAATAAGATCTCTAAAAATTTACCCTAAGCTTAAGGGGACGGGGAACTTTGAGGTGTAGATGGGGAGCTTTCAGGTGTAAAATAAGTTTAGAAATAGAGAAACAAATATAAATGAGAAGATGTATATCTGATATAACGCTACCTTAAATTATTAAGACGACTACAACTTTAATGTTATTCAGAGGAAACATAACTTCACGACTTCCAGTATTATCGTATTATAGACTATATCAATATGTCAAACATATTATTTTCATCGAGCCCACCGCAAGACGTTGGGGAGGATATCCAGCCATGATTCCTCTGCCCCAACCTGTCTGTCCATATCTTTAACAGGGATAAATAATGACTCATAAAACGGCAGAGAAACAATTAATTATGTCAATAATGAATTACTTTATTTGTTATAATCATTATATAATTTTCTTTTCAGGTCTTCTGTTATACTCTCACGTCGATACTATTCCTGTAAAATTTATTGCTTATTATTATTATTATTATTATTATTATTATTATTATTATTATTATTATTATTATTATTATTATTATTATTATTATTATTATTATTATTATTATTATTATTTATATTATTAATATTGTTAATATTATTATTATTATTATTATTTATTATTATTATTATTATTATTATTTTATTAAGATTAATATATGCTTTATGTTGTCATTGGTGCCAGTTGAATGGGTGATTGCCTGTATAGTGCCCCTATACAAAAGTAAGGGAGATATGTATGAATGCAGTAATTTTAGGGGTATAAATTTGTTGAGTGTGGTAGGAAAAGTGTATGGTAGGATACTGGTTAATAGGATTAGGGATAAGACAGAATATGTGATTGCGGAAGTGCAGATTGGTTTTAGGAGAGGTAGAGGTTGTATGGATCAGATTTTTATAGTTAGGCAGTTATGTGAGAAATATTTAGCAAAGGGTAAGGATGTGTATATTGCATTTTTGGATCTGGAGAAAGCATATGATAGAGTTGATAGAGAGGCTATGTGGAATGTTTTGAGATTATATGGAATTAATGGTAAATTGTTGCATGCAGTGAAGAGTTTGTATGAGGGCAGTAGAGCTTGTGTTAGGGTAGGGAATGAAGTGAGTGAGTGGTTTCCAGTGAGTGTGGGACTGAGACAGGGATGTGTGATGTCACCATGGCTGTTCAATTTGTATATTGATGGAGTTGTAAGAGAGGTGAATAAGCGAGTGCGTGGTCGAGGTTTGAGAATGGTAGATGGGGATGATAACGAGTGGGAGCTGAATCATTTGCTGTTTGCAAATGATTTGCAGATTCAGAGGAAAAGCTGTGTCAGTTAGTGTCAGAATTTGGAATAGTGTGTGAGAGAAGGAAGTTGCGAGTGAATGTGGGAAAGAGTAAGGTTATGAGGTGTACAAGAAATGAGGATTGCGCTGGATTGAATGTTATGTTGAATGGAGAGACACTTGAGGA
Organism: Halocaridina rubra; assembly: GCA_037179515.1. NCBI lineage: Eukaryota > Metazoa > Arthropoda > Malacostraca > Decapoda > Atyidae > Halocaridina > Halocaridina rubra. The sequence goes on from JAXCGZ010006119.1 coordinate 13,623, forward strand.
GGTTAATCAGTTTAAGTATTTAGGCTCGGTTATAGCTGCAAATGGTGGAGTGGAAGCAGATGTGTGTCACAGAGTGACTGAAGGATGTAAAGTGTTGGGTGCATTGAAAGGAGTGATGAGGAATAGAGGGTTGGAAATGAATGTTAAGAAAGTTTTGTATGAGAAAGTGGTTGTGCCAACTGTGATGTATGGATTAGAGTTATGGGATATGAAAGTAAGTGAAAGACGGAAACTAAATGTGTTTGAGATGAAATGCCTGAGGAGTATGATTGGTGTATCTCGATTGGATAGGGTTAGGAATGAAGTGGTGAGAGCAAGAACGGGTGTGAGGAGAGAAATTGCAGCCAGAGTAGATATGAATGTTCTGAGATGGTTTGGCCATGTGGAAAGGATGGATGATGAAAGGCTGCTGAAAAATGTGATGAATGCGAAAGTTGATCTGAGAAATACTAGAGGGAGGCCTAGGTTTGGATGGATGGATGGAGTAAGGATAGCACTGAATGATAGGAGGATGGATGTGAGGGAAGCAAGTGAGCGTGCTAGGAATAGGAATGAGTGGCGAGCGATTGTGACGCAGCTCTGATGGGCATCTGCTGTTACCACGGGGCTGCCTCTTACAGAGGTAGCCCTGTGGTAGGGGCAGTAGGAGGAGTTGGCAGTTGTGAAGCGACACAGGTTGTGGAAGAGCCGGGAGGATGGGCTGTGGCACTCCAGCAGTGCCATCTGAACGGTTGCTAGCTCCCTCGTCATTGCCCATAGAGCAAAGTAATCCCCCTATTTGTTTTCCTTTCTTGATGTCGGCTACCCCTCAATTAAAGGGGGAAACAGCCAAGGTAGATAGATAGATTAAGATTAATGATATTATTATTATTATTATTATTATTAATTATTATTATTATTATTATTATTATTATTTTTATTATTATTATTATTATTATTATTATTATTATTATTATTATTATTATTATTATTATTATTATTATTATTATTATTTTTATTATTATTATTTAGTTAATATTATTATTAATTATTATTATTATTATTATTATTATTATTATTATTATTATTATTATTGTTATTAGTATTACTTTTATTTTTATTATTGTTTTTATTATTATTATTATTATTATTATTATTATTATTATTATTATTATTATTATTATTATTATTATTATTATTACCATTAGTAGTAGTAGTAGTAGTAATAGTAGTAGTAGCAGTAGTAGTAGCAGTAGCTGTAGTAGCAGTAGAAGTAACAGTAAATAAGTAATAGTAGTATCATATATATATTCCGTCATATCTTCTAATTTCGCGTAAAATCCCCTTTCTCGAATTCTGAGAGGGTGAAGAATGTAGCCATGGTCCATCACTTTCACTAAATTCTCGTCTTCATTGGAAGAAGCTGGAAGCCTATTAAATACTTCTTAGAAATAACCCTTTGGAATGTACAAGAGTTCTCCTCATGAGAACGATTCTTTTTTCATATGATTCTAATTTAAACTTGAATAAAACACTACATATTTATATATGTTTTTCTCTTTTGTGTGTTACCATAAAACTCCCTTCGAATGGGGGTTGGCACAGACAGTTTGGGGTTTAACTCTAGGCACCAAGTCACTATGATTCAAACAGCTCAGTAGAAGAGTATCGAGAGCGCTTCTCCCATAGAGGTACAGATCTCTAAAAGAAGAGATTTCTGGTACCTCTGCGGAAGGAACTTTTTCCTTACACTCTTAAAAGAGATAGCCGATGCATGGTGTCTTGAGATTTATGTAAATCATACATTCTTTTCTGATGGCTTATGGGCGGAGATCTCTCTTTACACTCTCTTCAAGGGATATATTTGATACACGGTGTCTTGAGACTTGTGTAAATCAAACACTTCTCTGATGCTCTATTGAGCAAGATCTTTCTATACAATCTCTTCAAGGGAGATATTTGTTGCCTGGTGTCTGGAGACTAGTATAAATCATACACAAGTATTCATACACAAGTATCCATATATATATATATATATATATATATATATATATATATATATATATATATATATATATATATATATATATGCGTGTGTGCGTGTTCCGGTTTTACGTCACGGACTCCCTTTCTACCCAAGGGCTAGGACGGTTACCTTCTTGCGAAGGACTTGTTTTGGCAGATGTAATCCTTACCCTGAGTGTATGCCCTTGCTAACCTCAGACCGTGACGGGGCGCGAACCCTCGGCCTGACGCCTCAGAGTCGCAGACGCTACCGCTTGACCCACTATATATATATATATATATATATATATATATATATATATATATATATATATATATATATATATATATATATATATATATATATAATGATTGTGACACCAGGACGGGCCAAAAAAAAAAAATAAATAAATCTACCCTCATAGGGCCTGGGCACGAAGAAAATATAAAGAGAAACAGAGATGGGGGGTATTGTAACTTGTCAGATGTGAAGGGATAATAAGACTTGTGTAATGAATATCTAAAATACTTGGTGGTGATGTAGGTATAGAAAGAGAACCATAACTGAAGGAAGACTTAACATCAAATTGTCCTGGACAGTCTTAACTCCACACAAGAAGATAAAAACAAACAGCTAAATGACAACCTAAAGGAATTAGATGTTAGTTCACTGCTCTCTTCTGAGAGAGACGAGATTGCTGCTTGGAATGTCCAGATTAAGGAAAACATTGAACAGTTCAGAAAAGAGTTCCAGGAGCTGAATATGGAAAATGATGCCATGAAAACTTCCTTTGCTGATGCACTAAAGGGGAATGTGGCAGTAAAAAGGGCTGTAAAGGTGGTGGCACTGGAAAACATACAAACAGTTGACTATAAAGAGACAGTAATCGAAAAAATGAAAGACGTTGTAATGGAAAGGGCAAACCCACTCATCAGACAGGCACTTGATAAGGAGAAGACAGTGGTAATCTCAGGCATAAGCGAGTCCCAGAAGCCAACATGGCAGGGGAGACTTGAAGAAAATAAAGCTAGGGTTGTAGACCTGATAAGAAAGCTTGGAGTAGTATGTGGTCCTGAGGATATTGTAAACATACACCAACTAGGTAAATATTTGAGGGAAGGAAAGCCGAGACCAACAAAAGTAACCTTTGAGAGAGGGGAAACATGTAGGGAAATATTGTTGAGAAAAAAAAGTCTAAAAGACCTTCAAGAATTCAAAGAAGTGTTCATTAGACAATACAGAACACAGGAAGAGATGGGAAAGATCAAAAACTTGTTGCAAGAGGCAAGAAGGTTAAATGATGAAAGAAATGAAGAAGAGAAGAAAAATTTTCATTACAGAGTTCTTCCAGACAAAGGGGAGATAAAGAAGATAATGACAGAAGATCAGGGGATGGGGCCTCATTAAGATTGTTATACACAAATGCTGATGGATTAGCTGGTAAGGCAGTAGAATTAAAAGATAGGATTCACAACAGTTAGGCAGATATAGTAGCAATCACAGAGACTAAGTTGAGTGAGGACATAAACAGTGTCACAGTTTTTCCTAAGGGTTTCAGAATACTAAGGGTTGAAAGATCTAAGAGGACTGGTGGAGGGATAGCACTGCTCATAAGTGAAAGGATTCAAGTTGAAGAAATAAACTTGGCTATAGAAAGTGAGTTCAAGAAATTTCTTGTTGCTCGCATAAATACTGGGTCAGAGAGCATTATAATAACTGTTGTATACAACCCACCAAGGAACCAAAATAGGCTTGAAGTTTATGAGGAAAGTCATATAGGTACTATTGAAGTCATAAACTCAGTTGTTAACATGGCACGGGAAAAAAAATGTAGGATTTTGATTATGGGAGACTTTAATCATAAAGAGATAGACTGGATAAATTTTGACCCACACAGTGGTGAGGACTCATTCGGGGCAAGATTGCGTATGTGGGTTTTTTTTTTTTAAATGATGATGCTAGTGTTAAGATTCTGTTTTACTAAGGGGACTCAAAGTTCCGAGCTCGGTTAAGAGCTCACAAACAGACAGGACAGATATTTGTACTTGAACACCCCATGTTTATTACCATTAGTCGGTTAAATGAAACTCAGAATTCAACTTTCTTTTAATTTTGGAAATGCAATGACATTAAAAGAATTGAATTAAATTTCTCAAATTAAATTTTATGAAATGCTGCCTCGAATCCCGGAGGAGGTGAGTATGAGTTCGTTTCCCGGCACCACGGACGTATGCCAAGACTTTGGCCTCAACTCGATGATTACCTCTGTCACACAGGCAGAGTAGAATACAGGGCACTGCAATTTCAGAAACAGAAATGACACACTGTTTATAATGGGAAACTGAAAGCATGAGCACACATATAATGAGTTTCCAATGTCATTCTACTGGATGAATATATATAGGTTATTCACAGCTAACCAGAAATATTTATGCTACCATAATAGCATACAAAACATTAATTCTTTACTGGTTTTAAAGAAAATAATATATTCACAATAAATGAAGAATAAGCAAGACAAATACAGTACTGTATGTATTCCTTAAATTGTGGGCAACCACAAAAGTTGCAATGCTTATTCCTGATATGAAATTAATATGGTAAAACACTCTATTTAGGGTAAAGGAAGAATCTACGAGATAAATACAGTATTCATTCACTTTTAGTTATCAAGAACTTTGCAATAAAAAAAAAGGGTGCAAAACCACCTTTTGAGGTATTTGCAACTTATAACTCAAAACACTTTATCCCCAACATATGAAGAATTAGCAAGATAAATACGGTATGCATTCATTAAATTGTGGTTAACAAGAAATATTTGCATAGCCAACTGGGAAAAATTACCTTTTGAATATTTGCAATTTGGCTTTTTGGCAAATAGCTTTATTGACGAGTTTTTGAAGTAAAAAACACTTTATTTACGATGATAGAAAGGGGTGAAATGAAATTAGAATTTATTAGGAAGAGAGATAGATTTTTACGGGCTCATAACTTAGTCTTCAGAGGATGAGATTTTCGTTTATCACATTCAGTGAAAAGAAACTTCTCAGCAATATATATCAGCTGTAATTTACAGGTTAAGGAATTAACTTTGGCATGTGAGATTCCAGTGTGGTAATCTACAAAATTTCGTGTGACTGGGAATGGAATCTGAGAATAGAAATCCATAAGATTTATCCAGTAACGAATGTAACTAATTCTCGAAAATAAACCAATTTGCTTGACCCACGAGCTTTACCATACACTATCCCTCACCTTGTTGTGCTAGATGAATTCCTTGTTGTGCTAGATGAATTCCTGTGAAGATGCCACGTAAAATGATTTTAAATAAACTTAGACCACCCAGGCGAGATGTTGCCTCTGGGCAGTCTCGGCGCCAAAAAAGCGCGTCTCCTCGTTGTGCTTCGTGACGTCATCTGTAGGAGACATTCCTAGAGCAGTAATTGGCTCTGATTTCATTTTAAGGACTATTTTAGTGGTGGTCCCTGGCAGGCAATTATAGCAGAGATGCAAGGGAGAGACAGTATTTTTAGGTGCAACAAGTGGAAGCAAATAAAATAAAACGAGAATACTAATGAAAAGTTAGGTTACTGGTTCTGTGTTTCTTAATTTTCTTGGCTCGGAGCAGGCAGAAAAATAGGGGCAGCCTTTATATTGGGGCTATACTTCTACACGTACAAGAAGAGTCAATAAGCTATATAGAATTAGCTATAAGCTAAAATACAAATTGCAAATAATCATAATCTGCGAAAGTCAAGAAGTGGGAATTATTTTATTAGTTAGAAAATAACAGTTATGTTAAAGGGAATTAATTTTTTTAGTTAGAAAATAAGTTATGTTACTACTTTTATTTAATAAGGCATCTAACAGCCTCTGTTGACATTGAGCGAAACACTCTGTCACAAAGGCCCTTTCTAGAGAATATTGATTTAGCAAAATTCTACTACAGAAGGCGAAAAAAGAACAGAGGAAGTTACGGTGACTTCAGTGTTATTATGAGGGATGAGATATCCTTCTCATGGAAAAGAACAAATGAATAATAAGAATGGGATCCACCACTGGAACATATCATACTATTAGTAAAAGTAAACAAGTCTTGTAAACAAAACATTAAATGACATGCAAAACATAAAAGAAATGTGATCAAATTCAAATTTCAAGAAAATTAAATCACAATTAGATATCAGTGAATATCAATATTTAAGTTTATGAATGCTTCACATGCAAGAAGGCAATAATATAATATACAAAATAAAATACAGTATACAGAAATTAAACATTTGAACCACGTCGTCACTAACATTGGCGACTGGATTTAAAACAGTTTCAGCTATTCAACACTAAACTAAAATGTTTCTGCCAAGTTCTGGCTTTCAAAGTCCCACAAAGGGAAATATAAAACTACGATCAAAAAATTATTCTTCATCTTTTTCGTTTTCCATTAGGAATAACATTTGTACGCTAAAGTAAACAAGTACAGTACAGTATTAAAGACATAAAAGATAAACATAAAAATAAACAACACATTAGAGAAGTAATCTTTACTGACTAGCCAAATTTAGGCTAACAGCACCAGCTTCCTCATTTGAGGGTAACGACCGTCGACTTAGTAGATCAGCAAGGTCATTGTCCTTGCCATGAACATGTTGGGCAGTGAATTTAAAAAGATTCAGGTAAAGTGCCCACCTTTTCAGACGAGGATTTAGCTTGTCTGCAGTCTGTAAATATAGGAGAGGTCGGTGGTCGGTTCTCAGTGTAAAATGTTGGCCATACAGATGGACTTCAAATTTCTTTATGGCCCAATATGCAGCTAGAGCTTCCTTCTCCACGGTGGAGTAATTTCGCTCTGCAGGGCGAAGCCTGCGACTTGCATATCGCACTGGAGCTACTTCTGCTGAGTTGTCTGATCGGTCTTGCAAGAGCACGGCACCCAGGCCTTCGTCTGAGGCGTCGGTCTGCAAGATAAATGGAAAATCAGGGTTTACCAGTTGTAATACTGGCTCACCTGCCAATGCTTCTCGGAGCTTGAAAAATGCTCTCTCCGCTTCATCTGTCCATTTGACAGGGGAGGATTTACTTTGCTTCGAGGAGGTCAGTTGCTGCAAAGGGGCAGCGATAGTATTAAAGTGTGGAATGAACCGTTGGTAGTAGCCGACACTACCCAGGAATGATCTCAGTTGAGTGACAGTAGCAGGTTTCTCCATATCCTTGATAGCTTGTACCCTGTCATGTATAGGGGACATAACTCCTTCTCCAACCATGTGGCCGAGATACTGCAATTGTGTGAAACCAATCTCACATTTGGAAGGCTTTAAGTGAAGTCCATGCTGGTTCAGACGAGTGAGAACTCTGCGGAGAGTCTCGAGGTGCGATGACCAATCCTGAGAATGCATCAGGATGTCGTCTATAAAACATGAAACATTGTCGAGATCCTGTAGTACTATCCTCATGAGTCTGCTGAAGCAGCCAGGGGCATTTACCATACCAAAAGGCATGACCCTGAACTGGTATAGACCATATCTTGTGGAAAAAGCTGTAAGAGGCTTGGTAGTCTCGCTCAACGGGACTTGCCAAAATCCACTGGCCAAATCCAACTTGGACAGGTAACGGGCTTGGGAAAGCAACGAGAAAATATGCTCGGCGTCAGCAATGGGCTCTCCATCAAAGATGGTACGGGAGTTAAGCTTACGACAGTCAAGGCAGAACCTGTGACTGCCATCTCGCTTACGCACTGCCAGTAACGGCGAACACCAAGGCGAAATGCTCTTTTCAACTATTCCGAGGCGGACCCAAGTGTCAAGATCTTCCTTCAGCCGTAAGGACAGCTGGTGGGGAAGACCATAGGAATGCCGAAATGGCTCTGGGTCAGTCAGTCTGACATGATGCTCAAGGGTAGTGGTAATGCCTGGGAGGTCGTTGAAGACGTTCTCATAGTCCTCAAATAGCTTGTTCAGCTGTTCCCGTTGACTCGGTTGCAGTCTGGAGTTAATAATACAATTACTCACACTTTCTTTTCGGTGTGTGGGAATGGCAGGATCCTTACCATCATCAAAAGCTAAGCTTATGTCTTCAATTGCAAGAGCGGTGGCTGCAGTCAGAGGGGCTTCTTCAGAAAAACTCCACTCCCGTAAGTCTGTCTCCACTGCAAGGGTGGAGTATTCCAATATAGGAAGTAAGGGGTGGCTATAATGGAGCACCTGTGTTGCTGCAGCCTCGGAGGTTCTGTTGATGCTTGAGGCATCTATAGGGGTTGCTGGGAGCGCCAGCGCAGGATCCCTGTGGGCCTCCGGGTCTTCACAATAAAGCTTCAGCTGGTTAATGTGGTATTTCCGGTTAATGCCATCAACATTTAGCACATAATTGTCAGGCATCACCCGGTGTACCACAGTGTACGGTCCTTTCCAGCGTAGCATTAGCTTGCGGGTATCTGTTGGAAGAAGTAACAGAGCTCGATCTCCGGGTGTCAGGGCACGACGCCGCGCACGCTTGTCTAAGAGGAGCTTGGCAGTCTGCTGGTGACCCTTAATGGCTAATTGTGCAGTTTTCCATGCCTTTTTGAGGTGAGACGAAAACTTCAAAATATACTCATGAACGTCCCTATCGTCATCTTCGATGGTAGGTGAATCCCAACATTCTGCCAAGAATTCTACTGGGCCTCTGACCTTATGACCAAAAATCATCTCGAAAGGCGAGTATCCAGTAGTGTCGTGGGGCGTGTCTCTGAAGGAGAAAAGTGCAGCAGGGACGTACTTGTCCCACTGCCTAGGCATATCTATCACTAGCTTGCGCAAACATCGCTTCAATGTCCCGTTATAGCGTTCGCATGCTCCATTTGATTGGGCATGATAGACACTCGTACGAATGTGCTTGATTTCTAAAAGGTTACAGAAAGCCTCAAAGTGCCTACTTGTAAACTGACTTCCATTGTCAGAAGTGACCTGCTCAGGAAAGCCAACCCTGGAGCAGATTTCAAATAGGGCTTGAGCGACTGCTTCAGTTGTGATAGAAGACAGTGGCACTGCATCTGGGTACCTTGTTGCCAGGTCAGCATATACCAGGAGGAATTGTTTCCCCGTGGACAAAGTTGGATTAATAGGACCTAGTATGTCAATAGCGACATTGGAAATTGGCTCCATTGAGAGCTTAGTTATCCCCATGGGAACTTTCGGTACCGGTGCCGTTGAGGTGGATTGACAGACAGGGCAGGAGCCTACATATCTGTCTACCTCAGTGTACATGTTTGGCCATGCAAAAGCCTTCTGAAGGACATACCGAGTTTTTGCTTTGCCTCTGTGTCCACTCAGAGGTAAATGGTGTGCCACATACATAGCCTGGCGGCGCAACGAAGCGGGCACCACCAACTGTTTAAAGGTGTGGCCACCTTTAGTCACATGCCTACGAAGTACTCCATCTTCAAGGGCATAAGTGATCTGGCCTCCTCCTCTCACCGTGAAGGTCCTTCCCTCGGTGGCCTGCTGCATCCAGCGTTTGAGGCTGGGGCAGTCTTGCTGCAATTTGGCAAAGTCTGGACGGGACTTCAATGGCTCTAGAGGTGCATCATCTGGTAAAGGAGGGGTAAACTCTCCGTGTTCCACATTACGTTTACTAACTGCGGCAGACTCAACGGAGTCAGTCGGAGAATCGTCCATATTCTTGGCATCGAGGCCAGGAGTTGCTGCTGAAATGGCTTTATGTGACTTCCCCCGAGGGAAGTTATAACGAGAAATGTCCTTATGGTAGAGGTCGGCCTGGAAAGTAGGAACTAGGTTCAGTGCACGACCCATCAAGACAGGGTACATAAGCCTAATCATTGCCACAGCTGGGGCTTTTCCCTTGTAGTATTTGCAATCCAGGCTAATGACACGGCAGCGTCGTATTTGGGGTGTTCCTTCAGCAACCCGCACATGAACGACTTTGCTGGTAAAATCTTCATCCCTGACAATTCTCTCGTCAACAAGTATGCCATTGGCCCCTGTGTCAAGGGTTATCTCAGCTTCCACACCATTTATGGTTTCTAGGCATTTTGGGATCATTTCCAGATCATCATGTTCGATGAATTTCACATTGGCAAGTTTGTGTGGTGGTTCCTCGGCATTTTCCTCATTGGCCCTTTCTGGCCCTGTTTCCACAACATGGGCTGAGTGAGTGGCCAGACGGCTACGTGGGCCGCCGCTGTGTGAGGGAGCCTGGTGGCTCTTAGAGTTTGGCTGAAAACCCTGGGAAGGTGGAGCAGAGTAATGGCCTTTGCCTCTTAACTGCTGAGGCTTAGGCCTTACCGGGTCATCCTTCTTGAGTGTGGGTGCATGGCCGTAATAAGGCTTAGGAGTGTGAGGAGGATGAGCTGGACGATTGAGGTTCTGCGAGGGGCTCTTGTGCTTCCCGTTCCTGTAATCTCTATTTCCGGATAAAGGACTACTGTCTGGGATTCCCGCTCGAAGCCGAGCAAGCGCAAGCTCATGTTTATGTTGTGCTTGTGCCTCCTCACGTTGTGCTTGTGCCTCCTCACGTTGTGCTTGTGCTTCCTCACGTTGTGCTTGTGCCTCCTCACGTTTTGCTTGTGCCTCCTCACGTGCTTGTGCCTCCTCACGTTTTGCTTGTGCCTCCTCACGTGCTTGTGCCTCCAGCTTATTTCGGCGTTCAACCATCTTCTCATGAGCCCATTCAAAGAGCTCCTGTCTTGGGGAAAAACCATATCTCTCACCCCTAGCAATCAGTATGTCTAGGTAACGCTCCTCATCGAATGTTTTGATGGTTTCCATGTTTGTTTCCTAAACAGTCAATAACGAAGTGCCAAAACAACCACAAAAAAAAACAAATCTCTACAATACAGTAGTAGAAAAAAAATGAAAGAACCACACAACACCACAGTTCAAACTTAAACGTAAAAGTGATCTCAAAATCTCTCCATAAAAGTGACTCAAAATTCAATCAAGTGCAACAGCAGCAAAATGTTGCAAAACAGTGCATGAAACACTGGCAATACAGAATGGCAGTCGTGCCTGCTTAACAGCAATATGTGGCAGTACCTGCGGTTATTGTGCAAATGAAAGGAATGAGCAACACAATCAAGTGCAACAGCAACAATATGTTGCAAAACAGTGCATGAAACACTGGCAATACAGAATGGCAGTCGTGCCTGCTTAACAGCAATATGTGGCAGTACCTGCAGTTATTGTGCAAATGAAAGGAATGAGTAACAACGAATTTTACCGACTAGCACCCAGTGCCTGAGAGTACAATCAAGTACAGTATAGTGGTCGTGCCTGCGTATGAGCGCGTATATGGCAGTACCCACAAATAAAATGTCGTAAGTGATACGAACAAGTACAGTATCGCGGTCGTGCCTGCGTATGAGCGCGTATATGGCAGTACCCACAAATAAAATGTCGTAAGTAATACGAACAAGTACAGTATAGCGGTCGTGCCTGCGTATGAGCGCGTATATGGCAGTACCCGCAAATAAAATGTCGTAAGTAAAATTCTGGAGTGTTACCAAAAGGGCACAGATCCTATGCAAAATACACCAACGATAAGCTAACAGCTTACTAGGCAGCCAGATTACACATTTCTACTAGTAATGAGAAAATTTATTTTCATGTGACAACTCAAACACATGAAAGGCTTAGCCTAGGCTCGATAAATGACACCAAAGTTTTTCTTCCAATCTATAAGCAGTCAATGCTTGAATATAAAACACAATTATAAGCAAAAATACTTAATATGCTTTCTCCCAATTCCTAATTCCAAGGAAATATAAACAATTCCTAACAAGTATCACCCTTTAACGGATATATAAAACACGAATGTTTTAAAACTCAATCTTATCACGCAAATAAATGAAATTTTATATAACACGTCTTCTCGTCATGCAAAATTTCTTAAGTCTGTTACCACATAATCTCATGTAGATTTCCTGAAATATTGTTTACCACATGGGAAACAAGAAAATATTAGTTACCATAATCAATATTGAAAATAAAGAAAATTTTTTTTATCCGCAACGTTTCTAGCGCGAAAATTTTCGTGTGCAGCCTAAGATTCATTCATTTCAATAATCGAGCCAATGGTAATCGGGTTTCATGTGCAATGTTAAAAAGCAAAATAAAAATAAATTTATAAAATCAGTCTGTCTGTTCGGGTCCCTGTTCGGGCGCCAATTATGTGGGTTTTTTTTTTTTAAATGATGATGCTAGTGTTAAGATTCTGTTTTACTAAGGGGACTCAAAGTACCGAGCTCGGTTAAGAGCTCACAAACAGACAGGACAGATATTTGTACTTGAACACCCCATGTTTATTACCATTAGTCGGTTAAATGAAACTCAGAATTCAACTTTCTTTTAATTTTGGAAATGCAATGACATTAAAAGAATTGAATTAAATTTCTCAAATTAAATTTTATGAAATGCTGCCTCGAATCCCGGAGGAGGTGAGTATGAGTTCGTTTCCCGGCACCACGGACGTATGCCAAGACTTTGGCCTCAACTCGATGATTACCTCTGTCACACAGGCAGAGTAGAATACAGGGCACTGCAATTTCAGAAACAAATGACACACTGTTTATAATGGGAAACTGAAAGCATGAGCACACATATAATGAGTTTCCAATGTCATTCTACTGGATGAATATATATAGGTTATTCACAGCTAACCAGAAATATTTATGCTACCATAATAGCATACAAAACATTAATTCTTTACTGGTTTTAAAGAAAATAATATATTCACAATAAATGAAGAATAAGCAAGACAAATACAGTACTGTATGTATTCCTTAAATTGTGGGCAACCACAAAAGTTGCAATGCTTATTCCTGATATGAAATTAATATGGTAAAACACTCTATTTAGGGTAAAGGAAGAATCTACGAGATAAATACAGTATTCATTCACTTTTAGTTATCAAGAACTTTGCAATAAAAAAAAGGGTGCAAAACCACCTTTTGAGGTATTTGCAACTTATAACTCAAAACACTTTATCCCCAACATATGAAGAATTAGCAAGATAAATACGGTATGCATTCATTAAATTGTGGTTAACAAGAAATATTTGCATAGCCAACTGGGAAAAATTACCTTTTGAATATTTGCAATTTGGCTTTTTGGCAAATAGCTTTATTGACGAGTTTTTGAAGTAAAAAACACTTTATTTACGATGATAGAAAGGGGTGAAATGAAATTAGAATTTATTAGGAAGAGAGATAGATTTTTACGGGCTCATAACTTAGTCTTCAGAGGATGAGATTTTCGTTTATCACATTCAGTGAAAAGAAACTTCTCAGCAATATATATCAGCTGTAATTTACAGGTTAAGGAATTAACTTTGGCATGTGAGATTCCAGTGTGGTAATCTACAAAATTTCGTGTGACTGGGAATGGAATCTGAGAATAGAAATCCATAAGATTTATCCAGTAACGAATGTAACTAATTCTCGAAAATAAACCAATTTGCTTGACCCACGAGCTTTACCATACACTATCCCTCACCTTGTTGTTCTAGATGAATTCCTTGTTGTGCTAGATGAATTCCTGTGAAGATGCCACGTAAAATGATTTTAAATAAACTTAGACCACCCAGGCGAGATGTTGCCTCTGGGCAGTCTCGGCGCCAAAAAAGCGCGTCTCCTCGTTGTGCTTCGTGACGTCATCTGTAGGAGACATTCCTAGAGCAGTAATTGGCTCTGATTTCATTTTAAGGACTATTTTAGTGGTGGTCCCTGGCAGGCAATTATAGCAGAGATGCAAGGGAGAGACAGTATTTTTAGGTGCAACAAGTGGAAGCAAATAAAATAAAACGAGAATACTAATGAAAAGTTAGGTTACTGGTTCTGTGTTTCTTAATTTTCTTGGCTCGGAGCAGGCAGAAAAATAGGGGCAGCCTTTATATTGGGGCTATACTTCTACACGTACAAGAAGAGTCAATAAGCAATATAGAATTAGCTATAAGCTAAAATACAAATTGCAAATAATCATAATCTGCGAAAGTCAAGAAGTGGGAATTATTTTATTAGTTAGAAAATAACAGTTATGTTAAAGGGAATTAATTTTTTTAGTTAGAAAATAAGTTATGTTACTACTTTTATTTAATAAGGCATCTAACAGCCTCTGTTGACATTGAGCGAAACACTCTGTCACAGCGTACAAGGGAATTTCCTACACCAACATGTAATGGAACCAACAAGGGCCAGGGGTGGGGATGAGCCATCACTACTTGATCTAGTGTTCACAGATAATGAGTTGGATATTGAAAAAATTGAGTATGAACCACCAATTGGAAAGAATGACCACTGTGTGTTGTTGATGGAGTATATCATTGAAGATATTCTTCCTGAGAGTAGAGGCACTGAGGACATGAGGTGGAACTATCGGAAAGGAGATTACATAAAAATGAATGAGCTTTTTTTACAACAAATCTGTACAAGAAATGTATGACATCTTTTGTGAGAAATATGGGAAGATAGTAGATTGCTGCATACCTGTCACCAAAGTAGGTGTAATTCATGCCAGAGAGAAATGGTTCGATAATGGGTGTAAAAGAGCTAAGGAGTGGAGAGACAAATGCTGGAAAAGGTATAGGAGGAGAAAAAACATAAATGCCTGGCAAACCTACAAAAGAGCAAGAAATGACTACCTAAGTAAAAGGAGAGAGGCAGAGAGAGACTATGAGAGGGACATCACCAGGAAGGCTAAAGAAAATCCCAAGCTTTTCCACAGCTTCATCAGAGGAAAACTGAAGGTAAAAGAACAGGTTTTAAGGCTAAAGAGAGCGGATGGAAGCATCACTGAGACGGATGAAGAGATCTGCAAAGAATTGAACAAGGAGTTTCAGTCAGTATTTACAGTAGAAAATACCCCACCCCCTCAGATTGCAGTGATAGAAGCTCAAGGGCCGGTATTAGAGAACATCAACCTTACAGCCACAGAGGTATGCAAAGCGCTGATGGATTTAGATGTTCATAAAGCTACAGGTCCCGATGACATATCCCCTCATGTGCTTAAAAAATGCACAAACACAATATCAGTGGCACTAAGTATCATATATAAGGAGTCACTGGAGTCGGGGGAGATTCCAAGATGCTGGAAACAAGCAAATGTGATACCTATCTTCAAAAAGGGAAGGAGGGATACGGCTCTGAACTATAGACCAGTTTCCTTGACCAGCATAGTTTGCAAAGTTATGGAGAAACTACTAAGGAAACATATCTCTCTTCACTTGGAATCCTTCAACTTTTTGTCAGTGAGGCAACATGGCTTCAGAGAAGGTAGATCAACAGTAATAAACTTATTAGAATTTTATGATGAGGTAAGCCAAATCTTACAGGAAAGAGAGGGCTGGGCAGATTGCATATTCCTAGACTTCCAGAAAGCGTTTGACACTGTTCCACATGGGAGACTTATTAGGAAGCTGCACTCAATGGCTAAAATAGGTGGAAATGTTTTGGAATGGATAAGAACTTACTTAGAAGGAAGGGAACAGAGGGTTAGAGTAAGACAGTGTCTGAATGGAGAAGAGTTAGTAGTGGAGTTCCACAGGGTTCAGTTTTAGGGCCACTTTTGTTCCTTGTATATGTAAATGACCTACCAGAGTCTGTAAATTCATTCATGAATATGTTTGCAGATGATGCAAAGATTGTGAAGAAAGTAAAAAACGAGAACAATGGTAGAGAACTTCAGGAGGATCTAAATAATCTGCATGAGTGGTCAGAAAAGTGGCTAATGAAATTCAGTACTTCAAAATGTAAGGTAATGAGAATGGGTACAAGTGCAAGAAGGCCCAAGCTTGACTACTCGGTGGCTGGAGTACAACTTCAAGAGACAGAAAATGAGAGAGATCTAGGAGTAAACATACTGGCAGATTTGTCTCCAGAAATACATATAAAATGGCATAGTAAGGGCAGCATATGCATTCTTATCAAATGTAAGGGTAGCCTTCAGGCACATGGACAAGGAAATGTTCAGAAATATTTATGTAACCTATGTGAGGCCAAAACTCGAATATACAGCCCCCTTTTGGAATCCGCACTTGAAAAAGCACATAGCTAAGCTTGAAAAAGTTCAAAGACATGCCACGAAACTGGTGCCAGAAATACGCAATCTCAGTTATGATGAGAGGCTGAGGGAATTAGACTTACCATCACTGGAAGCTAGAAGAGTAAGGGGGGATATGGTGACAGTCTTTAAATTCCTTCATGGTTATGATAGAGTGGATAGGGATCGATATTTTGATATGGCTGGCTCTAGAACTAGAGGTCATAGTTTGAAGCTTCGTAAGAAAACTTGTTTGCAGGATGTAAGGAAATACTTTTTCAGTGTAAGAGTAGTTGATAATTGGAATTGGCTAAGCGAGGAGGTAGTTAATGCTATCTCAATCCATAGTTTTAAGGACAGGTATGATAAG
>JAXCGZ010006119.1:35000-66323 GCA_037179515.1 Halocaridina rubra
GTAGCGTCCGCGACTCTGAGGCATCAGGGCGAGGGTTCGCGCCCCGACACGGTCTGAGGTGAGCAAGGGCATGCACTCAGGGTAAGGATTACATCTGCCAAAACAAGTCCTTCGCAAGAAGGCAACCGTCCTAGCCCTTGTAAAAAAGGGAGTCCGTGACGTAAAACCGGAATATTGAAGAACAACATATCTATCAGTGGTTACCAGTGCATGTTCAAGGTTATAACATCCCTCTGACCTTACTAAAATAGCAGCCTCCTCGCTTGAGAGAGAGATTTCTTATTAAATGGTTGGAATTATGGTGAATTTACTGATATCGTATTATCGTATTAACTCAGAAATTAACATATTGACAAGATAATATATAGGAGTTAGAAAAGTTTGAAACTTAGGGGTAAATAAGTAAGTAGGTTGGTACATGTAAGTAGGACCGACATGTTAGTAGATTGATTGGTTAATATCAAATGGAATCAAAGCGTATTAAAACAAATATAAGCTCCTTTTCCATATGTAAGTAAGTATGAACATTAGGTTTATATATATATATATATATATATATATATATATATATATATATATATATATATATATATATATATATATATATATATATATATATATGTCGGTAGTCGCCTACGCGTTTTATCGGGGAATGCATATATGTATGTATGTATGTTTGTTTGTTTGTTTGTTAAAGGTATGATAGCAATTAATTTCAGCGCACCTGTGTTTGACAAGTAGACAACTTTTAGTTAGTTAATAAATTGACGATATACTCTTCAGTCATTACTAATTGAATTACTTCAACATAGCATTCAGAGAGAGAGAGAGAGTAGTCTTATATAAAAACGGCATTTAATATCTATCCAGAATAATTAATTTTCTATCCTAAGTGTCTGTGCATCTGTTTTGAACAGGATGAATAATTATTCACCGTTATATGTGTCACAGTTACTTTCCCACTCGAATGGAGATGGATAAGACATGTTGGAGCTGGGGGAAGAAGGCTGGATGCCTTTCCTAACGCCCCGTGGCGGAATTGAACCCACGTTACTCAGCCTTGTCACTTCCCGTCTCGCGTACTCTACCACTGAGCTACCTCAATCCCTGATGAATAATGTTTGTGTGTGTGATTTAACTTTTCCCGTGCTTATGAACATACCTTTAGACCTAACTCAGTCAAGTATCAACATTCCTAAATACTAATAAAAAAAAAATCAAGCAGACAAAGTTATAAAACATTTTCCAGGCAATTCCAGGTACTCTTGGGAATGTTTGACCTTTTAGAGTCACCCTCTGACCTATGTTAGAAAGCATAAAGGGATTCCATGTTTTCCTGGGGAAGCGACAGTGTGACATGAAACCTTGGGAAGGGCGGACGTGTTCAACTTTGCTTTGCACATGAAACGCAGGCGACAAAATTGACACTTTCTTGTTGAAAGATTGTATTGTTGGTGATTAGATAGAGGAAAGGAGGATACATGAATCCAGGGAGAGAGAGAGCCACACACGCACACATACATACTGACATGGTAGCGTCCGCGACTCTGAGTCGGCGGGTCGAGTTATACTTTAACAGGAAGTAATTATATTAACAAACTGTAATTAAGGAAAATTACATAGAGCAGATAATAAAGCTCAAAGCTTTTTGGAAGTACAAGGTGTATATGGAGATCTTCACTTTGAAGTTTTGTGTGGCACCCAATCTGATATCATTAAAAACCATTATATAGGGCTTGATAATCCTACTTAACAACTAAGTCTTGTGGCCAGTACAACGGGGATGGATAACAACCGGAATCTAATGAAACTGTAAGCTTTTGAGAAGTGTGCTTGGGATACAAGAATTGGCTCTCGTCTGTGAACACCTCCATGTCCTTCAGCCGGAGACCAGTTGTGTTGAATGCTGGAGTAAAATAATACACACACACACACACACACACACACACACACACACACACACACACACACACACACACACACACACACACACACACAGGTAAATTAGAAGTTTTTCTCTTTTCTTTTCTTTTTTTCCTCTTTCTCGTCTTCTTTCTATATTCTGTGAGAGGGAGAACATAAAAATGAAGCCATCTCTGTCCCAAACCTCTCCCACCCATGGGTCGGGAGAAGGGGTAGTCATCAGAGGACTTAAACAGAGAATCAAGAAGTTAGAGGAAATGGTTACAAGCCTTGATGATAAAATTCGGAATATGGATGGAGAAATGAAAGAGAATGAAACACTCAGAGAACAAATAAGATCTTTGGAGGAAGCAAATAAAGCACAAGGGCAGGAGAGAAAGGAACTAGAAAAAAGAATAAAGAAGCTGGAAGGGGAAAAGAGTCAACTAGAATCTAGAATTTCTAATCAAGAAGATAAAAACAAACAGCTAAATGACAACCTAAAGGAATTAGATGCTAGTTCACTGCTATCTTCTGAGAGAGACGAGATTGCTGCTTGGAATGTTCAGATTAAGGAAAACATTGAACAGTTCAGAAAAGAGTTCCAGGAGCTGAATATGGAAAATGATGCCATGAAAACGTCCTTTGCTGATGCACTAAAGGGGAATGTGGCAGTAAAAGAGGCTGTAAAGGTGGTGGCACTGGAAAACATACAAACAGTTGATTATAAAGAGACAGTAATCGAAAAAATGAAAGACGTTGTGATGGAAAGGGCAAACCCACTCATCAGACAGGCACTTGATAAGGAGAAGACAGTGGTAATCTCAGGCATAAGTGAATCCCAGGAGCCAACATGGCAGGGGAGACTTGAAGAAAATAAAGCTAGGGTTGTAGACCTGATAAGAAAGCTTGGAGTAGTATGTGGTCCTGAGGATATTGTAAACATACACCAACTAGGTAAATTTTCGAGGGAAGGAAAGCCGAGACCAACAAAAGTAACCTTTGAGAGAGGGGAGACATGTAGGGAAATATTGTTGAGAAAAAAAAGTCTAAAAGACCTTCAAGAATGCAAAGAAGTGTTCATTAGACGATACAGAACACAGGAAGAGATGGGAAAGATCAAAAACTTGTTGCAAGAGGCAAGAAGGTTAAATGATGAAAGAAATGAGGAAGAGAAGAAAAATTTTCGTTACGGAATACTTCCAGACAAAGGGGAGATAAAGAAGATAATGACAGAAGATCAGGGGATGGGGCCTCATTAAGATTGTTATACACAAATGCTGATGGATTAGCTGGTAAGGCAGTAGAATTAAAAGATAGGATTCACAACAGTAAGGCAGATATAGTAGCAATTACAGAGACTAAGTTGAGTGAGGACATAAACAGTGTCACAGTTTTTCCTAAGGGCTTCAGAATACTAAGGGTCGAAAGATCTGAGAGGACTGGTGGAGGGATAGCACTGCTCATAAGTGAGAGGATTCAAGCTGAAGAGATAAACTTGGCTATAGAAAGTGAGTTCAGGGAATTTCTTGTTGCTCGCATAAATACTGGGTCAGAGAGCATTATAATAACTGTTGTATACAACCCACCAAGGAACCAAAATAGGCTTGAAATTTATGAGGAAAGTCATATAGGTACGATTGAAGTCATAAACTCAGTTGTTAACATGGCGCGGGAGAAAAAATGTAGGATTTTGATTATGGGAGACTTTAATCATAAAGAGATAGATTGGATAAATCTTGACCCACACAGTGGTGAGGACTCCTTTGGGGCAAGATTCCTAGATTGCGTACAAGGGAATTTCCTACACCAACATGTAATGGAACCAACAAGAGCCAGGGGTGAGGATGAGCCATCACTACTTGATCTGGTGTTCACAGATAATGTGTTGGATATTGAAAATATTGAGTATGAACCACCAATTGGAAAGAGTGACCACTGTGTGTTGTTGATGGAGTATATCATTGAAGACATTCTTCCTGAGAGTAGAGGCACTGAGGACATGAGGAGGAACTATCAGAAAGGAGATTACATCAAAATGAATGAGCTTTTTGCAGTTATTGACTGGAGAACCTTATTTTACAACAAATCTGTACAAGAAATGTATGACATCTTTTGTGAGAAATATGGGAAGATAGTAGATTGCTGCATACCTGTCACCAAAGTAGGTGTAATTCATGCCAGAGAGAAATGGTTCGATAATGGGTGTAAAAGAGCTAAGGAGTGGAGAGACAAATGCTGGAAAAGGTATAGGAGGAGAAAAAACATAAATGCCTGGCAAACCTACAAAAGAGCAAGAAATGACTACCTAAGTAAAAGGAGAGAGGCAGAGAAAGATTATGAGAGGGACATCACCAGGAAGGCTAAAGAAAATCCCAAGCTTTTCCACAGCTTTATCAGAGGAAAACTGAAGGTAAAAGAACAGGTTTTAAGGCTAAAGAGAGCGGATGGAAGCATCACTGAGACGGACGAAGAGATCTGCAAAGAATTGAACAAGGAGTTTCAGTCAGTATTTACAGTAGAGAATACCCCACCCCCTCAGATTGCAGTGATAGAAGCTCAAGGGCCGGTATTAGAGAACATCAACCTTACAGCCACAGAGGTATGCAAAGCGCTGATGGATTTAGATGTTCATAAAGCTACAGGTCCTGATGACATATCCCCTCATGTGCTTAAAAAATGCGCAAACACAATATCAGTGGCACTAAGTATCATATTTAAGGAGTCATTGGAGTCGGGGGTGATTCCAAGATGCTGGAAACAAGCAAATGTGATACCTATCTTCAAAAAGGGAAGGAGGGATACGGCTCTGAACTATAGACCAGTTTCCTTGACCAGCATAGTTTGCAAACTTATGGAGAAACTACTAAGGAAACATATCTCTCTTCACTTGGAATCCTTCAACTTTTTGTCAGTGAGGCAACATGGCTTCAGAGAAGGAAGATCAACAGTAACAAACTTATTAGAATTTTATGATGAGGTAAGCCAAATCTTACAGGAAAGAGAGGGTTGGGCAGATTGCATATTCCTAGACTTCCAGAAAGCGTTTGACACTGTTCCACATGGGAGACTTATTAGGAAGCTGCAATCAATGGCTAGAATAGGTGGAAATGTCTTGGAATGGATAAAAACTTACTTAGAAGGAAGGGAACAGAGGGTTAGAGTAAGACACTCAGTGTCTGAATGGAGAAGAGTTAGTAGTGGAGTTCCACAGGGTTCAGTTTTAGGGCCACTTTTGTTCCTTGTATATGTAAATGACCTACCAGAGTCTGTAAATTCATTCATGAATATGTTTGCAGATGATGCAAAGATTGTGAAGAAAGTAAAAAACGAGAACAATGGTAGAGAACTTCAGGAGGATCTAAATAATCTGCATGAGTGGTCAGAAAAGTGGCTAATGAAATTCAATACCTCAAAATGTAAGGTAATGAGAATGGGTACAAGTGCAAGAAGGCCCAAGCTTGACTACTCGGTGGCTGGAGTACAGCTTCAGGAGACAGAAAATGAGAGAGATCTAGGAGTAAACATATTGGCAGATTTGTCTCCAGAAATACATATAAATGGCGTAGTAAGGGCAGCATATGCATTCTTATCAAATGTAAGGGTAGCCTTCAGGCACATGGACAAGGAAATGTTCAGAAATATTTATGTAACGTATGTGAGGCCAAAACTCGAATATGCAGCCCCCTTTTGGAATCCGCACTTGAAAAAGCACATAGCTAAGCTTGAAAAAGTTCAAAGACATGCCACGAAACTGGTGCCAGAAATACGCAATCTCGGTTATGATGAGAGGCTGAGGGAATTAGACTTGCCATCACTCGAAGCTAGAAGAGTAAGGGGGGATATGGTGACAGTCTTTAAATTCCTTCATGGTTATGATAGAGTGGATAGGGATCGATATTTCGATATGGCTGGCTCTAGAACTAGAGGTCATAGTTTGAAGCTTCGGAAGAAAACTTGTTTGCAGGATGTAAGGAAATACTTTTTCAGTGTAAGAGTAGTTGATAATTGGAATTCGCTAAGCGAGGAGGTAGTTAATGCTACCTCAATCCATAGTTTTAAGGACAGGTATGATAAGTATCACTAAGTCTAAAAATGGAACCGATCAGGAGACGGGAAGATACGAGCTTTGGGCTCTTTCCCGTAAACACAATTAGGTAATCACAATTAGGTAATCACATACATACATACATATATACATACATACGTACGTAGATACATACGTACGTACAAACATACAGAGAGGGAGATGTATACATATATACATACAGTGAGGGAGATGCATACATACGCTACATACATACATACATACATACACACACATACATACGTAGATACATGCATACACACTAAGTATAAAATGGAACCGATCAGGAGACGGGAAGATACGAGCTTTGGGCTCTTTCCCGTAAACACAATTAGGTAATCACACACACATACATACATAGAGAGAGAGAGAGAGAGAGAGAGAGAGAGATACAAAACCTCAATTAATATTCTGTTCTTGACTGGCTCTTTCAGACGCAGTTGGACTATTAGGGAATTAAAGCACCTATTCTTCATTATAAAGAATAAAAACTTTGAATAAAAACCACATCCCATATGTTAATGAGTGTGATGTCTGTGTTGCATTGCGACAGAGAGAATATTTATATATTTTTTTTGAGTTCTATGGTGAGATCGTGCAAGTTTTTGAAATTATTGCTATTATTATTATTATTATTATTATTATTATTATTATTATTATTATTAATATTTTACTTATTACTATTATTATTATTATCATTATTATTATTATTATTATTATTATTATTATTATTATTATTATTATTATTATTATTATCATCATCATCCCCAAGGAGCTAAGAGGAGTAGTTGAGGTATGTGTGGATCGTCGTGAATGCGTGTTTCTTGGCTCGGTCATCCCCCTACAAGGGGGCATGAGGCACTTGTATATTCATGTATGACTTTATTATTATTATTATTATTATTATTATTATTATTATTATTATTATTATTATTATTATTATTATTATTATTATTATTATTGTTATTATTATTATTTGTATGTCGTTCTAGGTATGATGGTATCAGCATTACTATATGCATTATTATTCTCACAGGTGTCCCAGTTACTATTTATATAATGCAGTAAGTTTTAAAATAGGAGGCAGTAATAACAACAACACTCATTAGAAGATTATTTAATCAAGAAAATTATTATTATACGCGTGTGTGTGTGCGTACGTACATGCGTATATATATAAATAAATAAATAAAATAAATATATATATATATATATATATATATATATATATATATATATATATATATATATATATATATATATATATATATATATATATATATATATATATGTAGTCGCCGTGGCTCAGTCGGTAGCGTCTCCGACTCTGAGGCGTCAGGTCGACGGTTCGCGCCCCGTCACGGTCTGAGGTTAGCAAAGGCATGCACTCAGCGTAAGGATTACATCTGCCAAAACAAGTCCTTCGCAAGAAGGCAACCGTCCTAGCCCTTGGTTGATAAGGGAGTCCGTGACGTAAAACCGGAACCGATATATATATATATATATATATATATATATATATATATATATATATATATATATATATATATATATATATATATATATATATATGTGTGTGTGTGTGTGTGTACGTTTATATAAATATACATGCACGTACTCACGCAAACACACATGCATATATATTTATTAGTGAACCCCATATTATAATTATGATCCATTTCTTTTTCGCTTTCAGAGCATTATTTATATGCATTTGTATGTAAGTCTTTAATTATCAGTTCAGAGTCTGCAAATAATGGCTAAATAATGCAAATTCTCTCTTGTATGGATATATAAATCGTTCCCTCCTCTCCCTTTTCCTCCTTCGCCTTCTCATCCGCTTGCTCCTTCTCCTCCAACCCCTCTCACTCGTCCTTACACACTCACCCAGACATAAAATATAATTATATAATTTATACTGTGTTAAATCTTGTGAAATATTTGGGTTTCTTTCGTGGGAAAAGTATTACTGAGGAACCCGGCAATCTGCAAAAGCTAGTCCTCTGTTTTTGTTTTGTTTTCTTTTAATTCATTTTTTGTGTTATTTGGTGACTTTGTTTATGTTTTATTCGTTTCATTGTCATGATACTTTCATTGTACTGAAAAGAATATATATATTTATGCTAATTATAATTTTCCGATATTTAATGTGTATACAAAATTGTGAGACACGATTTCATAAGTTGATTTGGGAAAAAATAATCTGTATACACACACACACACACACACACACACACACACACACGACACACACACACACACACACACACACACACACACACACACACACACACACACACACACACACACATAAGCGAATCCCAGGAGCCAACATGGCAGGGGAGACTTGAAGAAAATAAAGCTAGGGTTGTAGACCTGATAAGAAAGCTTGGAGTAGTTTATGGACCTGAGGATATTGTAAATATTCACCAACTAGGCAAATATTCGAGGGAAGGAAATCCGAGACCAACAAAAGTAACCTTTGAAAGAGAGGAAACATGTAGGGATATATTATTGAGAAAACAAAGTCTAAAAGACCTTTAAGAATTCAAAGAAGTGTTCATTAGACGATACAGAACACAGGAAGAGATGGGAAAGATCAAAAAATTTTTGGAAGAGGCAAGAAGGTTAAATGAGGAAAGAAATGAAGAAGAGAAGAAAAATTTTCATTTCAGAGTTCTTCCAGACAAAGGGGAGATAAAGAAGATAATGACAGAAGATCAGGGGATGGGGCCTCATTAAGATTGTTATACACAAATGCTGATGGATTAGCTGGTAAGGCAGTAGAATTAAAAGATAGGATTCACAACAGTAAGGCAGATATAGTAGCAATTACAGAGACTAAGTTGAGTGAGGACATAAACAGTGTCAGTTTTTCCTAAGGGCTTCAGAATATTAAGGGTTGAAAGATCTTAGAGGACTGGTGGAGGGATAGCACTGCTCATAAGTGAAAGGATTCAAGTTGAAGAAATAAACTTGGCTATAGAAAGTGAGTTCAAGGAGTTTCTTGTTGCTCACATAAATACTGGGTCAGAGAGGATTATAATAACTGTTGTATATAACCCACCAAGGAACCAGAATAGGCTAGAAGTTTATGAGGAAAGTCATATAGGTACTATTGAAGTCAAAAACTCAGTTGTTAACATGGCACGGAAGAAAAAATGTAGGATTTTGATTATGGGAGATTTTAATCATAAAGAGATAGATTGGATAAATCTTGACCCACACAGTGGTGAGGACTCATTCGGGGCAAGATTCCTAGATTGCGTACAAGGGAATTTCCTACACCAACATGTAATGGAACCAACGAGGGCCAGGGGTGGGGATGAGCCATCACTACTTGATCTAGTGTTCACAGATAATGTGTTGGATATTGAAAAAATTGGGTATGAACCACCAATTGGAAAGAGTGACCACTCTGTGCTGTTGATGGAGTATATCATCGAAGATATTCTGCCTGAGAGTAGAGGCACTGAGGACATGAGGAGGAACTATCCGAAAGGAGATTACATCAAAATGAATGAGCTCTTTGCAGTTATTGACTGGAGAACCTTATTTTACAACAAATCTGTACAAGAAATGTATGACATATTTTGTGAGAAATATGGAAAGATAGTAGATTGCTGTATGCCTTTCACCAAAGTAGGTGTAATTCATACCAGAGAGAAATGGTTCGATAATGAGTGTAAATGAGCTAAGGAATGGAGAGACAAATGCTGGAAATGGTATAGGAGGAGAAAAAACATAAATGCCTGGCAAACCTACAAAAGAGCAAGAAATGACTACCTAAGTAAAAGAAGAGAGGCAGAGAGAGACTATGAGAGGGACATCACCAGGAAGGCTAAAGAAAATCCCAAGCTTTTCCACAGCTTTATCAGAGGAAAACTGAAGGTAAAAGAACAGGTTTTAAGGCTTAAGATAGAGGATGGAAGCATCACTGAGACGGATGAAGAGATCTGCAAAGAATTGAACAAGGAGTTTCAGTCAGTATTTACAGTAGAAAATACCCCACCCCCTCAGATTGCAGAGATAGAAGCTCAAGGACCGATATTAGAGCATATTAACCTTACAGCCACAGAGGTATGCAAGGCGCTGATGGAGTTAGATGTTCATAAAGCTACAGGTCCTGATGACATATCCCCTCATGTACTTAAAAGATGCGCAAACTCAATATCATTGGCAATAAGTATCATATTTAAGGAGTCACTGGAGTCGAGGGAGATTCCAAGATGCTGGAAACAAGCAAACGTGATACCTATCTTCAAAAAGGGAAGGAGGGATACGGCTCTGAACTATAGACCAGTTTCCTTGACCAGCATAGTTTGCAAAGTTATGGAGAAACTACTAAGGAAATATATCTCTCTTCACTTGGAATTCTTCAACTTTTTGTCAGTGAGGCAACATGGCTTCAGAGAAGGTAGATCAACAGTAACAAACTTATTAGAATTTTATGATGAGGTAAGCCGAATCTTACAGGAAAGAGAGGGCTGGGCAGATTGCATATTCCTAGACTTCCAGAAAGCGTTTGACACTGTTCCACATGGGAGACTTATTAGGAAACTGCAAGCAATGGCTAGAATAGGTGGAAATGTCTTGGAATGGATAAAAACTTACTTAGAAGGAAGGGAACAGAGGGTTAGAGTAAGACACTCAGTGTCTGAATGGAGAAGAGTTAGTAGTGGAGTTCCACAGGGTTCAGTTTTAGGGCCACTTTTGTTCCTTGTATATGTAAATGACCTACCAGAGGCTGTAAATTCATTCATGAATATGTTTGCAGATGATGCAAAGATTGTGAAGAAAGTAAGAAACGAGAACAATGGTAGAGAACTTCAGGAGGATCTAAATAGTCTGCATGAGTGGTCAGAAAAGTGGCTAATGAAATTCAATACTTCAAAATGTATGGTAATGAGATTGGGTACAAGTGCAAGAAGGCCCAAGCTTGACTACTCGGTGGCTGGAGTACAACTTCAAGAGACAGAAAATGAGAGAGATCTAGGAGTAAACATACTGGCAGATTTGTCTCCAGAAATACATATAAATGGCATAGTAAGGGCAGCATATGCATTCTTATCAAATGTAAGGGTAGCCTTCAGGCACATGGACAAGGAAATGTTCAGAAATATTTATGTAACCTATGTGAGGCCAAAACTCGAATATGCAGCTCCCTTTTGGAATCCGCACTTGAAAAAGCACATAGGTAAGCTTGAAAAAGTTCAAAGACATGCCACGAAACTGGTGCCAGAAATACGCAATCTCAGTTATGATGAGAGGCTGAGGGAATTAGACTTACCATCACTCGAAGCTAGAAGATTGAGGGGGATATGGTGACAGTCTTTAAATTCCTTCATGGTTATGATAGAGAGGATAGGGATCGATTTTTTGATATGGCAGGCTCTAGACCTAGAGGCCATAGTTTGAAGCTTCGTAAGAAAACTTGTTTGCCGGATGTAAGGAAATACTTTTTCAGTGTAAGAGTAGTTGATAATTGGAATTGGCTAAGCGAGGAGGTAGTTAATGCTATCTCAATCCATAGTTTTAAGGACAGGTATGATGAGTATCACTAAGTATAAAATGGAACCGATGAGGAGACGGGAAGATACGAGCTTTGGGCTCTTTCCCGTAAACACAATTAGGTAACCACAATTAGGTAATTACACACACACACACGCGCGCACATATGTATATATATATATATATATATATATATATATATATATATATATATATATATATATATATATATATATATATATATATATAGAGATGAGAGAGAGAGAGAGAGAGAGAGAGAGAGAGAGAGAGAGAGAGAGAATGTGTTAAAGAGTTTCCACCCTTATGGGGTTGAGAGAGATTTGATTCAGTAAGTCCTTCCCACACAATGGATGTTCTTTTACACAAAGCCCGTATTAGGAAACCGAGTAAAATAGTGTTATGCTAGAATTTGCACTAGCCGGACCAACTGTAGAAAACACCCCACAGTCTATTACTGGGTGTGCTATTTCTGATTTTATTTACCTAACTATCCTGTTCTAAATTAGACTAAGCTAATATTATAACAACAGTTATGCTCCTGTTAAACAGTCACAGGTATACACTGCCTCCTTAGATTAAAGTTTTGAGGCGCCTTTTCTTAAACCAATCCAATGTGGTGTTTTTACTTCCCAGGATCGGATATTGGGTGTTTTCTCTCTCTCTCTCTCTCTCTCTCTCTCTCTCTCTCTCTCTCTCTCTCTCTCTCTCTCTCTCTCTCTCTCTCTCTCTCTCTCTCTCTCTCTCTCTCTCTCTATCTATCTATCTATCTGTGTATATATATTTATCTGTATAGCTTACTATCTATCTTTCTATCAGTCCCTCTATATTTCCATCTTTTTTTGGTATGTGTGTGTGTGTATGTGTGTGTGTGAGTGTGTGTGTGTGACTCCAACCTAGAGGTAGATTATTATACCTTTCTCAAGTATCATCGAATCGCAAACCATTCGCTGAAATCTTCCGAGATGTGGATGAGACAGGAGTGGAGTCTGTTTTATTCTTCCTCAATACATCTCCTTTAACTGAATATGTACTCATAGTTCACGGAATTACAAAAAAAACAAAATTGGTCATGTAATAAATGGACAAATATATGAATTAATTCATTTTGTGTCACTGTTAGTCTCCATATGGGGGTGGCAACAGACAGATTGGAGCTGGAGAATTGAAGCTGGATGCCCATCCCAACACCCAGCTGTGGGATGGAACTTGGGTCACTCAACTCTCGAGTCTACCTAGCACTTTTTTTTTTTTTTTTTAGGATGGGATAGGATAGGAGGGGAAAAAGGGGGAGGGAATTAAGGATATAAGGGAATTGGAGGGAAAAGCACGAAAATTAAATAGAGAAAAAAAAGAGAGGGGCAGACCCTCGTGCTAAGTTTTGATCTGGAATTCAGATTCTGTATTGCTTGTTATTGATGTACATTTCTTTCTTTCTTTCTTTCTTAGGATAGTATAGGATAGGTGGGGGAAGAATAGTGACGGCATCGAGTGAACTCTCTTAGCCCTATTCAGGGTTTCATCACTGGGTAGCACTCTTCTTCGGCGGTCTTCTTATACGCCAATAGCATTCGGTGTTCCCCTAGCGGTCACACATCCAAGTACAGATCAGACCCAACGTGTATAAATAAATAAGTTAAAATGAAAAATATTTTTAATACGAAAAGTGCTCAGCTGAATTATAGAGTAAAGAAATAAAAACTAACAAAAATTCCATTGAAAAGAGTGTCCAGAGGAAAAAAATAAAATACAAATAATGTATTATTGTAAACGGTAACCCTGAAATGAAAAACAAAACAAAACAGGTAAACATAGGAAATCGGAAGAATTAAAATAAACATTTATTTTGAAAAAAAAATATAGAATGCAAAAATATATATAGGTAAACAGGCTAGATAAAATAAATAGTGAATTATCTTAAAGAAATTATTTCTAACATGAAAAAAAAAACACGTAGTTGAACAAGTAAGATTAAAAAAGATGTCATAAAGGAAAGATTACAGTACAAATAAAGATGAAAAAATTATCGTAAAAAAACATTCGAAAAAAAAGGTGAGCATGGGAGATAAGATGAATATATAAAAAAATAAAAACAAATTATTGTAACAAAAATAAAAGAAGAAGAGTGAGGTTTCCCTTCCTTTGATTAGACCATTTTTCCCCATCCAGACTTGATTGGAATTTGAATTTTATGCTTTCTATAAATCATCATTCACTCCCTGCTCTAGCTTCCCCCCCAGCTCTCTCTCTCTCTCTCTCTCTCTCTCTCTCTCTCTCTCTCTCTCTCTCTCTCTCTCTCTCTCTCTCTCTCTCTCTCTCATACTGACACACCACACTGTCTTTTGTGGTTTTCTCTCTCTCTCTCTCTCTCTCTCTCTCTCTCTCTCTCTCTCTCTCTCTCTCTCTCTCTCTCTCTCTCTCATACTGACACACCACCACTGTCTTTTGTGGTTGACAATTATTATTTGCTCTCTCTCTCTCTCTCTCTCTCTCTCTCTCTCTCTCTCTCTCTCTCTCTCTCTCTCTCTCTCTCTCTCTCTCTCTCTCTCTCTCTCTCTCTCTCCACTGTCTTTCCGTGGTATGCAAATCTCTCTATTTTATTGTTGTCTCTTATCGTAACTTTGACTTTATTATTGCATTTTGCACATATTTTGCCTTTTTTCCCCTTGTCATTATCTCTTTTATTTCTTTTACGTTGTCCTCATACTCTGCACACATTTGATCTTTTACTTTCGTATCATTGGTTTATCTCTTTTTTTTTTTCCTTTGTCATTTTTGTTGTAGTTTACGTACATTTGCTTTCTTATTTCTATATCTTTTCTTTTAATTCCTCTTCTCTTTTGTAGCTATGTGTTGTCTTTTTATCTTTTTTATATACTTTCTCTTTCTGTATCTTTGAGGTCATTGTTTTGCATTCAGATTTTATGTTCATTCTCTTGACAACATATCCAAGAACCCAAGGGATCAGAAACGCAAACTTTAGTAACGTATTTTTTTTTCAGCTTACTTTGACAACACAGTCAAGTTTTTTTGCAAGAGTTCAACATATGACAATACAATATATTCATTTGACCTCTTACCAGACCCCAGGTACTGAGAACAGGCAAAAATCCAAGTGTTCAGTAGCTCGGTGTTTGACTTCACGAAATTTAATTAATAGACTTCACAGACAACGACCCAGGGCTTAGATTTGAAAAAAAAAAATAATAGGTTCAAAATCTGTGTCTGAGCACATTTTTTTCAACTGACGGCACAGACTAGAACCTAATGGCTCCGAAGTTTAATGGTGAATCTCCGTGGCTCAAATATTCAGTATTTAAAAGCAAATTGTTCTCCACTAACACATCAGACATAAGCCCAAGGGTTCCCTAGTTCTGTGAAGAACCCCAGGAGCTCATATTTTCTGTGTCTGAATGTACTGTATATTATTCTTCCCAGGTAATAATACAGATAAGAACTCAAGGGATCAGAACATTTGAGAACCGAGGGGGCAAAATTTCATTGTTTGAACGCTATTGCTTCCCCATTAACATCAAATGTCATTGGACTCGAAGTTTCATCGTGTGGAGTAGAATATGTATAGCAACAAGTTCGAGTCCTTTAGAGTCCTGATTGGACCCCAAAGAAACTGCCGTGTCGTAGCTAGATTTTAATGTCATTAGACTCTAGTGACGTGACTTATTGATTCGAATATGTATAACTAGAATTACGAGTCTTGCTGAGTCATATGTAGACCACAAGCATTTGTGGTTGAAAGTTAGATTCCGATGTTACTTGATTAGAGTTATATGACTCTCATAGACTCGAATATGTATATATAGAATCTCGAGTCCTCTAGAGTCATGATTGGATCCAAGAGTAACTGTTTTTTTTTTTGTTTTAAAGTTAGGATCTGGCCTCCTCTCCGTTTTGTGTGTCGCAATTAGTCCCACTCGAATGTGGGTGGACACAGAAATGTTTTGGAACTGTAAGGGGGATTAAGCTCAGATGCCTTTCCTAACCCCCCTCGGTGGGATCGAATCACCATAAGTCGCTTTCCAACTTGCTCGCGCTGCCACTGAGCTACCGCGGCCCCTCATTTTACATGTAATACTATAGTGAATATATGCGTGGGCAATACTTGATTGTATATTATAAAAGGATTTAATTAAGTACAGATTACAGTCACACACCCTGGAGGGGCACCGATATCTGCGTGACTGACCTGTACCTTGAGGGCTTAGAGAGCAATTTATTGGGTAATATTCACACGACCTGCACCAAATCTGTGTGTGTGTGTTTACCTAATTGCGTCTCCGAGGAAGAGCCATATGCCTGAAATTCCCCGTCTCCTGGTCGGGTCTATTTTTTACTTACAAACACTTATGAAGTCTATCCTTGAAACTATGAATGTATTTAGCATATATGTGTGTATTTTCCTATGTGTGCTTACGGAAAAGAGCCATATGCTCGTGACTTCCCGTCTCTTGGTCGGTTTCCGTGTTAGTAACACTGTACCATATCTATCCATAAATGAAATCCTAAAAGCTGTGAATGCATTTAGTGTGTGTGTGTGTATTTATTCAATAATCTCTTGTTTATTACATTGATAAGAAATAACTATAACTTTGATAATAAAGCAATGATAATCAGTAATAAATAACTGCTGATAACACTGAATAAGCCATAAAGATAAAAACAGTAACTCATGAAAATGCAATAATAACGTGATAATAACGAAAAATAATATTATAAATATTTGATAACAGGGTCTGATAACAGCAGTGACAACAAAACGCAAAAGTAACGATTTTTTTTTATTGATATCATATACTGAAAAAGTGCTATAGCAACAAAGTAACAACTAATTTAGCATATACTGAAAAATTTCTCATTAGTTTAAAGTTTTATTTACTAATTAGATAACAGTAAAATAACGAAAGTAAAAATAAAGTAACAATGATAACCAGTACCACCGACATATCGAAAATAAATAGATAAATAATAATAATAATAATAATAATAATAATAATAATAATAATAATAATAATAATAATAATAATAAAATGAATAAATAAATAATTAAGGATAATTAACACGGAGGGAAAAAATGTTGACGCTTTTGATAATGCTCTTTTTTTTTTTATATGATGTGATCAGAAGATACGAAAAATAACTTCATCGAACAATAGGCAACGTTAGTGTCGGAATAAGGCTATCAATAACAAGATAAGCTTTAATTCCCGTAAATATGACCTCTGATCTTTTTGACCTCGTTTTTTGGTGGATAGGATGATTAGGAGCATTTACTAGTGGTATGCACACATACACATGCACACCTTTTGTTTTTTGATGATTAGATGTATTTACTATCATTGTTAATTTATTAGTCGACCACACACACACACAATCACGAGCGCGCGCACACGCACATATACACAGAAAATGGCACCTGGTGCCGTTTCTTTTTTCTCTGCTCCTTTTAGTAGATGAATATCCCAGCGTTGTTGAGCCTCTCGGGGGGATATTGGCACCCCTTTATCCTTAAGGAGGTAAGAGGAGTGATTAGGGTGAATAGGCTTCTGTGAATGATTGTGTGCATTGACTCGGCCATACCTCCCTTACTAAAGGGTATTACGACCAATGCATATGCTCTAGTTCAACCTGTTCCTAAGAAGGGTGACAACTCTATTCCTTCAAACTACCGACCTCTTGCCCTAACCTCCTCTATTGCTAAAGTTTTCGAAACTATGCTCAATGCTCACTTCTTGAAAGGCCTGGAATCTAACTCACTTATCTCTGATCGCCAGTACGGCTTCCGCAAGGCAAGATCCTGTCCTATCTTACTCATGTATGGTCATCTTCTCTCAGGGACTATCGGGAATCTTTTGTCGTCGTCCTTGATATCTCTAAGGATTTTGACAGAGTCTGGCACAAGGCTCTGTTGGCTAAACTCCCTGCCTATGGCTTTACCCCTTATTTCTGTTCTCTGATTTCCAGTTTTCGTACTGACCGTTTTATATCTGTAGTTGTTGATGGTGCGAATCTAGCCCTTTCTCTGTTACCAGTGGTGTGCCACAGGACTCTCTTCTTTCACCTACTCTCTTCCTTCTCTTCATCAATGATCTTCTACAATCCCCATATTCCTCTCTTCTTCATGCATTTGCTGATGATTCTACCCTTCACTTTTCCTCTGCCTTTTCTTAACAACCTTCATCTGCTACTCGTAATCAGTCTCGTATCACTCTTTCTTCTACTCTCAACTCCGATTTGCAGAGGGTATCTGAGTGGGGCACTCAAAATTTAGTTAAATTCACTGCCTCCAAGACACAGTTTCTGGCTATCTCTTTATCTTCTTCTCCTGATAACCTTATTGTCTTCGAAACTAACGAAATTCACCCTCTTAACTCTATCAACATATTAGGAATCCATATAGCCTCTAACTTGTCTTGGAGGAATCATATAATCCCAATTTCTAAAGTTTCATCCAAAAACTTGGGGTTTTTGTTTCGTTTTCGACATCACTTTTCCTCTTTACAGTTACTTAAAATTTATAAAGGCCTTATCCATCCCTGCTTAGAATACTGCTCACACATCTGGGGTGCTTCTTCTTATACATATCTCCTTGATAGGGTTGAATCTAAGGCAGTCAGACTCATTAATGATCCTTCTCTTACTTCTAATCATGATTCTCTCTCTCTTCGCCGTAAGGTATCTTCCCTTTCTCTTTTCTGTCGCTACTACTTCCATCGCTGCTCTGATGAGTTGGCGAGTTGCATCTTTCCCTCACTGCCGAGTCCGCGTAACACTCGCCAAGCGGTCTCATCTCACAGGTACTGCGTGGAGATTTGTAGCTCGCGGATTGGTCGGTGCAGCGACTGCTTCTTCCCAACTACCTCCAGAGTCTAGAACTCTCTTCTTCCTTCTGTCTTTCCTAATTCTTATGACCGATCATCCTTCAAAAAGCAGATCTATCGTCCTCTGTACTATGTTGTTTCTGTCTGTCGTCTTCCTTTGTGTGACATTACCTCATCTCTGCCTTGTCTTTAACCTTTTTCTTTTCCTACGTCTTGGTATTTTCTCGTGCCCTGGCCTTTATTGATAAGGGTAGTTTTTGCCTGTCCCGGTGTCACTCATAAAAAAATGTATTGCTGAAGAGGAAATCTGCGAAAATATTTAATTATTTATTTACTTATTTATTTTTTATTTTTATTTATCTATATATTCATTTATTTAGTGTTTGGTTTGTAGCGTATCTCTTGTGTTATATCCGTCCTGTGTTCTCTCGCTTCCCAACTCCTGGCACTCAAGAAAAAAATTGTAGGCATACTCATATACAAACTTTTCTTTATACACTATGATTTTGTTTACAAACTCTCTCTCTCTCTCTCTCTCTCTCTCTCTCTCTCTCTCTCCTCTCTCTCTCTCTCTCTCTCTCTTTCCATACACATACACGCATATCATCGTGAAAAAAGTGCTTATTTCATATTATTCAGTCGATTTTTTCCTTTTTTTTATTGCTTTTTAACTTAAGCTTTACTAATGCAAACAAATCTGGACTAACTTGACCTAAGCTACCATAATCGGATAAGAGTGCCTTACTCAGAGCTCAGCAAACAGCAATATGCGTCTACCGTATCTGTTGGCACTCCTACTTCCCCCTCCCTGGCACTCACTACCCCCCAAAAAAGAATATTTCCTGACGTCTGCCTTTGTTGGCACTTCCGAAAAGACGCCATAAAAATCTAGACAATTTTTTTTCCCTTTCATATTGCAGTTGAATTGACTTTGAAGAGAACAGAAGAGTCGAGGGAAGAAATAAATAAAAAAAACATACCATCATTTATGCCATCTTGAAATGCGTTTTGGTGAGAGAGAGAGAGAGAGAGAGAACCAGTGAGTGTATCTATATATATATATATATATATATATATATATATATATATATATATATATATATATATATATATTATATATATATATATATATATATATATATATATATTTACGCATTCACACCCATATATTTGCTGTAGTCCAGCTAGGTGAAGTATTGAATTGTTCTGGAGAACATTACTATTATTATTATTATTATTTTTATTATTATTATTGTTATTATTATTATTATTATTATTATTATTATTATTATTATTATTATTATTATTATTATTACTGTTGTTGTTGTTGCTGCTGCTGTTGTTGTTGTTGTTTCTTTTTTTATTTTTATATACTTTGAACAGTCATTCAACAAGCAGCTATCTCACTGGAGTACGAAAACAGAAAAAAAAAGTTGAAAATGTTGACATGTATTTCTTATCTCTCTCTCTCTCTCTCTCTCTCTCTCTCTCTCTCTCTCTCTCTCTCTCTCTCTCTCTCTCTCTCTCTCTCGCTTTTCCTATTTTTATCAGTTCCGACAACGGAAGACTAAGCATGAAGATAGATACAAAAAGGCGGACAAGAGCGATGCCGGGGTGGGAGATTGGCAGTGGCCTTGTCGCATTCTGCATTGTAAAGGGTTTCACGGAGTACAGACGCAACCCCCGTTCGACAGAAACGTTTTCTGGAAGTATATTTATTATATGATTATTTATTCATTTGTTCTCTGATTTATTTACGTTTTTGCATGTTTGTTCATTTATATATGTTTATTTAATTTATGAATTAATATTATGTATTAAAATATTTGATTATTTATACCTTATAAGATGTCTTTAGTTAAATGTGTTTTTAACTAAAGATCCTGTACTTATATATCCATATATTTATGTATTCCTTTAGTTATTATGTCTTTATTAACTTATACATATACGCATGTATTTTATTGTATTTACCTAATAATTCTATTAGCCTTTACAATTGTTCATGTGTATGTATAGACTCCTGATATTTATTTATTTATTTAGTTGTTTATTTGTTTTGCGTGCAGATTTGTCTATATTTTATTTATTTTCTTGATTGTTTGGTTTGATGGGAAAAGTCACAGGAGAATCACGTGCCATCTGCCTCCTATTGACTTTCTCATTTTTTATTTATTTGTTTTTGTGAATTCTTATGACATTTTTTTACTTGTTTGTTTTTGTTTATTTATTTTTATAAGCTGAGTTACATCCCCGGCTTCAGCATTCCTATTGTTTTAGTTTTAATATCTCTCTGAATATTTTTTTTATTTATTTATTTATTTTTTTTGAGATGCACAGTAGCCGTCTATTTGCCTATTTCATGATTTTATTTGTTTATTTTTTTCTTTGTATGTATTTGTTAAGCTGTTTATTTATTTGTTATTTATTGATTGATTAATGTATTTATCATTTTATGTACAGGTTAATGTATTTATTTATATTTCTTTGTATGTATTTGTTAACTTATTTATTTACTTATTTATTTATTGAGCTATATCTCTTTTTTTTTTATTAATTTGGTTCCACCACTGGCCTGCCATTTTCATGGGTGTAGTCATGGAGCCTGCTAAGCTGGCTGGTGCATGGAGACGACCTTACCAATAATTATTCAATATCTCTGTATACAAAAGCCACAATTCTCTCTCTCTCTCTCTCTCTCTCTCTCTCTCTCTCTCTCTCTCTCTCTCTCTCTCTCTCTCTCTCTCTCTCTCTCTCTCTCTCTCTCTCTCTCTTGCCGTATAGTTTTATCCTTTAACTATACTAGACTCGAAGTCGTAGAGTTACATCTCACCAGAATGACACCAATGTCGCATTATTGTTCTCTGTTACTAAACTGATAGTGTGCGAGGTGACAACAGATATGCAAAGGCTGATTTACATTAAGTTTATTTAGTTATACACTTATTCTACACCTCAAAGCTCCCCGCCCCCTTAAGGTAAATCTAAGATCTAATACGTTTCCCTGACAACTTGTTATTGACTCTCGTCTCTTACTGCTTTTTACTTTCTTGCATGACCAAGATGGCAGGGTGTGGTATGTTAGGACAGCCTCACCCAATAGGCTTCCAGAGAAAAAGGGGGTTCCCACCCATTTTGTGAAGTGTTAGGGGCGCGGCTATAAGAATGCCAATCGGAAGCAAGGAGGGCCTATATGTGTATTTTTGCAGGTGCATGTGGATACATACATGTAGATATTGGTTTTTGGCACTCGTGGGAACGACATAAAACTGCGTACCAATTCTGACCTCTATCAGCAATTGGCACTGGAGTGTGAGAGGCCTATGGGTTGAACCATAGGTCCCTTGTCATCTCTCTGTAAACACGCACCGTGCCCAGGAATCCACACTGGAAAATATCAGTTACGCCACTTGAACACCCCTGACACCACGTGGACTATGTTGTGTTACACTTCTAAATTAAAATTTCTTTGCGACACTCCCCACCACCACCCTGAAATATCCCATTTCAAAGACAGTGGGGACTTTTCCTTTCCCCATGGTCTTGTTTTACTTTTTTTATTGCCTTTTCACCTTGTGTTCTTCTTTTAATCCCCTTATCCCCATTATTGCTAGGTCTTGGCTTTATTCCCACCCCTGATTGCATCATTCCTTCACCTCTCCGCTGTGAGATAGGTCCGGGTTGTACTTATGAACCGCGAATCCTGCTTCTTGAGACTGACCGGACAACAGAAGGGCGCCGATATATCTGCCAAGAGCCTCTTCCACTCACGTTTCTTGTGATTCTTGAGGCGGTCCTATTACCATTCTTCCTCTTACGCTACCTATCCTCCGGACCTGGATCTCACACTCCAGCTGAAAATCTGCAATTCATACATAGTCTGGAGTAGATTCTAGGGCTGGAAAATAGGGCTTAATGTCGTTATTACAATGCAGGAAAGAATAGATATCACCTCCGAGTACAAGCAACGGCCGTATATAGGCACTCTAAGGGTATACTGCACCTCCCCTACATCTGCAGGTGCTTGCAAGCTCTCCAATGGGTAAAAGGGACTGGTATGTGAAAAAAATTTAAAATTGCAGGTCGGAGCTGCCTGGAAATAGGGTGTAATTGTAAGTATGTGTCTTCACCATTAGATCATTATTCCAAGATACTTAGGATGTAGCTGAGTAACTGATACATAACATTAGTATACTATAGATATAAAGTAAATTCATGAAATGCCGAGAACAGCCACTAAAGACATACTCTTATTAACAGTGACTACAGTAATATAAAAGCATGAATTCATAATAAAAATACAAATCATTTGGTTACTACTGATAGTATTATGAAAATAATAATTAGCAGAAGGGCCATGAAGTGGTAACAATAATGACAGCCAACGTAATAATAATAGCAATAATAATAATTATGATCATAATAATAATAATAAAAATAAAAATAATAATACTAAATCAGGAATAACAGCGAATATACAAATGGTACTGGGGTTTTGAGGCAAGAACATAGTTCTGTACTTATATTTCATGATGATGCTCAATTCAAACTGGTCAGTTCCTTTTACTATTCAAAATCCTGCTGTCATAATATAGTAACATAGTCTCCAACCTTATTGTTGCTTAATTTGTCAGTGGGAGCTTATCTATTTTTCCACGACAGTTGCAATATGTGGCAGAAAAACTCACTATTATTCAATTCCAATTCTGTCTTATCAGTATTAATGCAATATCAGCATGCAAAAACTCATCTAATATAATAAACAAGGGCACATTTATCATCTAGCAAATTTGCAAAAGAAATTCAAAAAAATCAATAATCATAATACTATGTAAAAATACAGAAACAACATGCTTCAGTACGGAAGGGGCATATGACGCGAGAGAGAGAATTTGAGTTAGCTTATTCTCTTCAAAAAGGAAATGTATACTTGTCGCTTGTAGGGGCCCTTCTTATGACTTGCCTTCCTGCCTAAATATACAAGGGAAAAAATAAAAACTACCTATTACTCCATACTCACCACATGAGCTTTTGTTTTCTATCGTCTAAAAAAATAAAAACAAAATAACTAAGTATACAAATAAAGAGACATCGAAGCCTAAATCCATTCTTTTTCTGTTTAACATTGCAAATAACACTAGTGAAATAAACATACACATGCTTGCCTATTATGGCAATCTTTTCTCTTTTTTTTAAATCAGAGGGTCGAGTCAAAGCACACACTCGCTATAAGTCAAACATACCACCAAGTATAGTATAAGTATAGTTAATAAAATATGAAACCCCCTTGAAGCTTAACAAGCATTGTAAATAAAAAAATATTTTACACTAAAGCTGATATCTCAAGAGAAGTTCTTATTTTTATTAATTTATATCTACTACAATCAACAAAATTAACGATTATTCTTTTTTAACAAACGACATAAAAGGACTTAAGTATCATTATTTTAATTTCATACCCAAAATATATGCACTGAACCCAACCACTGAGGGAGGCAAGCCAGCCTCAACTTGGTGGACCTGATGGAGAGGAGGAGAATTGGAGTGCTGTGTGTGCAGGAGACCAGGTGGAAAGGAAATAAGGCGAGGGAACTGGGTGAGGGTTACAAATTGTTCTATAGTGGAGCAAATGAGGAAGGGAGGAATGGTGTAGGAATAATACTATCCAAAGACCTGAAGGAAAGCTTACTTGGTGTGAATAGAAAGAGTGACAGAATTATGAGTTTAAAGCTGGGACTGGGGGAAACGGTACTCAATGAGGTATCTGCCTGTGCCCCGCAAACTGGTTGTACAGCGGAGGTGAAGGATGCATTTTGGGAGGAGATGGACCAGGAGCTTAGAACAATTCCTATAAGGGAGAGGGTAATTTTGGGAGGAGATCTAAATGGCCACTTGGGAATTGGAAGGGCTGGGATAGGTAGAGTCCATGGGGGCTGGGGGGTGGGTGAGAAAATGAGGGAGGAGAGAGAGTGATTGAATTTGCAGTGACATTTGATCTGGCATTGGTCAACACATTCTTTGAGAAAAAGGAAAACAGATTGATTACATACAGTAGTGGTAGAAGGGAGAGCCAGATAGATTTATTGTTGTGTAGGAGAGACCATCTAAAGGAGATTTGCAACTGTAAAGTAATAAATGGGGAGAGTGTAGCAGTGCAACATAGGATAGTAGTAACTGATTGCAGGCTCAGGAAATGTAGGAAAAGTAAGAAGCCAAGGATGGACCCAAAGATAAAGTGGTGGAGATTGAAAGATGCAGAGCTGAGAGCTATGTTTAAGGGAAGAGTGTTGGAAGTGATAAGGTTGCATGAAGATGTACAAGAATGGTGGACAGAGAATAGTAAGGTGATTTTGAGGGTTGGTGAGGAGGTACTTGGAAAGTCATCAGGAAGGAAACCCTCAGATGATAAAGAGTCATGGTGGTGGAATGAGGAAGTGCAAAATGGGTGAAAAACAAGAGAGAAGTTAAGAAAAAGGCAGATTTATCAGGCCTGGAGCAGGATAAAGAAGAGTACAAGCAGGCAAAGAAGGAGGCAAGGAGAGTAGCAGCAAAAGCAAAGGCAGAGAAATTGAATGAAGTCTATGAAGAGCTGGAAACACCAGAAGGAGAGAAGAAAATATTGCGAATTGCCAAGGCTTGAGATGCTGCAACCAAGGACTTGACCCAAATAAGACAAATAAAGGATAACTATGGAGTAATTCTAGCAGAAGAGGATGAAATACAAAGCAGATGGGAAACTTATTTTGAAGGATTACTAAATGAAGAAAACCCAAGAGCAGTATTTGAAGATGGACTTCCAAATGAAGCAGTTACAACAACAGTGACTAGAAGAGAGGTAGAGCGGGCAGTAAGGAAAATGAAAAATGGAAAGGCAGCAGGACCTGATAAGATGCCAGTGGAGGTATGGAAGAGTCTTGGAGAGGAAGGCATAGATATCTTGTGGGACTTAATGCAAAAGATCTTTAGTCAGGAAAAGATGCCAGAGGAATGGAGAGGAAGCTTAATCATCCTAATCTATAAAGGGAAGGGAAACATTCAGGAGTGTGGAAACTATAGAGGTATAAAGTTGTTAAGTCATACTATGAAAATATGGGAGAAGATCATGGAGAGGAGACTCAGAGAGGTAACGACAATTGGGGATGAACAGTTTGGCTTCATGCCTGGAAGAGGGACAGTGGATGCCATATTTGCCTTGAGACAAATGATGGAAAAGCATAGGGAGAAACAGAAAGGACTGCATATGGTCTTTATTGACCTGGAAAAGGCATATGATCGAGTACCACGTCAAGAGGTGTGGAGGTGTATTAGAGAAAAGGGAGTCCCCGAGAAATATGTAAGACTCATCCAAGATATGTATGAGAGGGCAGAGGCAAATGTTAAGAGCAGTGTGGGCTTGACGAAAAGTCTCTCAGTAAATGTTGGTCTGCATCAAGGGTCTGATTTGAGTCCATATCTATATGATTTGGTCTTGGATGTAGTAACCCAGGGTAATAGAGATCAGTCTCCGTGGTGTATGCTCTTTGCAGATGACATTGTACTGTGTACCAACAGACGAGAGGTAGTGGAGGAGAAGCTTGAGGAGTGGAGAAGAGTGATGGAGGATAGAGGACTGAAAATCAACAGGAAGAAGACAGAGTACTTGAGGTTGAGAGATGATGAGGATGGGGAGGTCTATTTGCAGGGGAAAGTGTTGAAAAGAGTTGAAATTTCAAGTATTTGGGATCAACAGTAGCAGAGGATGGTGACCTAGAGTCCAAAATAACCCACCGAATGCAAGCGGGATGGAAGAACTGGAAGAGAGTGTCTGGGGTGCTGTGCGACAGGAGAATAGGGATTAAGTTGAGGGGTAAAATGCATAAGACAGTTGTGAGACCTGCGATGATGTATGGAGCAGAGACATGGGCAATAAAGAAGACACAAGAGAAAAAACTGGATGTGGCAGAGATGAGGATGTTGAGATGGATGTGTGGGGTGACAAGAAAAGATAAGATAAAAAACGAGGTAATTAGAGGTACCTCAAAAGTTAGAGAAATATCAGATAAGATACAAGAAAGTAGACTAAGATGGAATGGTCATGTCGTTAGGAGGGATGAACAGTATGTTGGGAGGAGGGTGATGGATATGCATATACAGGGTAGGAGAAGGAGAGGGAGACCAAAGCGTAGTTGGATGGATTGCATCAGTGACGACCTGAGGTCTAAAGGTTTGTTGGGTGATGAGGTATGGGACAGAAACAAATGGAGAAAACTGGCCAGAAACATCGACCCCACATACAAGTGGGAAGGGATGTAGACAAAGAAGAAGACTCAAAATATATGCACTGAGAATCTCAATTATCTTAATTAGCACAATAGCAATTATACATTTCATGACAATGACAGTAATTAACAATAATTATCTTCAGATAGAGCTTCTCGAAATCGCTAATATCTTTATCTCATCGAAATGTCACAATTATCATATGAAGGCTATATCCACCTCTCAATCAAAATATAAAAAACATGTAACTGTGCATGCAGTAATGAAATTAGAAAAAAATAAACATTTCATTTGCAATGTTTGAATAAAAAAATAGCTTTATTTAAGTTTTAGAAATCTCTTTAGGAATCGTACAATGCAAACAAAAAGACATCTATTTTTCTACGAACTAAAAATAACTCTTTTTTATAGTGACTATTCAATAGAATACCTCAGGAAATAGGGGGGAAGTTATATATTTTTTCTTTTTACCTATACTTTCGATCGGTTAGGTTCTTAATTACCCATTCTTTCCCTCTCTCTCTCTTTTCCTACCCAAAATGCTACTCAATATCTATTTTCTGGACTTCAGATGGCTAGCTTTTGATGGGGAGATTTGCATACATGCGCTGGTTCCTCCCCTGTCTCTTCGGTTTCTGGATTGACTTCGTCTCTTTCAAATACAGGAATCGGCTGCACAACATTCTTGTTGTCATATCTTGTGAGTTCACACTCCCTTCTTTATGACCAAGCTGAAATGATGGTGGCAAACATTATCATGGCTTAAATATTAAAGTTTTATTCTATCTATTTAGAGTATTCCTTCGAACAATTAATGTAA
This sequence comes from Halocaridina rubra, assembly GCA_037179515.1. Taxonomy (NCBI): domain Eukaryota; kingdom Metazoa; phylum Arthropoda; class Malacostraca; order Decapoda; family Atyidae; genus Halocaridina; species Halocaridina rubra. The sequence goes on from JAXCGZ010006119.1 coordinate 62,434, forward strand.
ATACTTCATCTAGAAAAAAAAAATTCATTTCATAGCTTCGCGTCCTTTATCACTTTAATATCTCTCTTGGAAATTCGAAAATCGAACAATTTTCTCACTGGCGGAATAGGGGACAAAAAAAATGACTGAACCTCTGCCACATCTTGGCAGATGGAACTTCAAATACACTTCACATAAACATATCCCTTAATAGATATTGCAATGTCTACCTCACCTCCCATTAAAACTATGTGCAAATACCTCGGCCACACCTGGGCAGGTGGAACTTCACTACGTTGCCTCTTGAAGCATTTACATCAACATATCCTTCATATATATTGCAACGACTACCTCACCTCCCGTTAAGACTATGCGAATATCAATAAATACATCTTCTGGGAGCTGAATCAGTTGCTGTTTGCAGATGATACTGTGGTGGTGGCAGATTCAGAGGAAAAGCTGTGTCAGTTAGTGTCAGAATTTGGAATGGTGTGTGAGAGAAAGAAGTTGCGAGTGAATGTGGGAAAGAGTAAGGTTATGAGGTGTACAAGAAATGAGGATGGCGCTGTATTGAATGTTATGTTGAATGGAGAGACACTTGAGGAAGTTGATCAGTTTAAGTATTTAGGCTCGGTTATAGCTGCAAATGGTGGAGTGGAAGCAGATGTGTGTCACAGAGTGAATGAAGGATGTAAAGTGTTGGGTGTGTTGAAAGGAGTGATGAAGAATAGAGGGTTGGAAATGAATGTTAAGAAAGTTTTGCATGATAAAGTGGTTGTGCCAACTGTGATGTATGGATCAGAGTTATGGGGTATGAAAGTAAGTGAGAGACAGAAACTAAATGTGTTTGAGATGAAATGCCTGAGGAGTATGATTGGTGTATCTCAGTTGGATAGGGTTAGGAATGAAGTGGTGAGAGCAAGAACGGGTGTGAGAAGAGAAATTGCAGGCAGAGTAGATATGAATGTTCTGAGATGGTTTGGCCATGTGGAAAGGATGGATGATGAAAGACTGCTGAAAAAGGTGATGAATGTGATAGTTGATGGGAGAAATGCTAGAGGGAGGCCTAGGTTTGGATGGATGGATGGAGGATGGATGTGAGGGAAGCAAGTGAGCGTGTGCTAGGAATAGGAATGAGTGGCGAGCAATTGTGATGCAGCTCTGATGGGCATCTGCTGTTACCACGGGGCTGCATCTTACAGAGGTAGCCCTGTGGTAGGGGCAGTAGGAGGAGTTGGCAGTTGTGAAACGACACAGGTTGTGGAAGAGCCGGGAGGATGGGTTGTGGCACTCCAGCAGTGCCATCTGAACGGTCGCTAGCTCCCTCGTCATTGCCCATAGAGCAAAGTAATCCCCTTATTTGTTTTCTTTCTTGATGTCGGCTACCCCCCAATTAAAGGGGGAAACAGCCAAGGTAGATAGATAGACATCTTCTGCAATTGCATATGGCTTGCAGTGAGACACGTGTGATGTAGGGGAAGGGTCCTCCCAGACCCAGTCCCCATCCTACTTCTTAACGAACTTCTCGCAATTCCATTCACAAGCATCCCTCCCATTATACCCCCGGTCAGGCATACTCATTCTCTCTCTCACTCATTCTTACTCAACTCACACTCTTTAAACATTTCCCCCAGTCACTCTTCTGTTTACCTCACCCGGGTTTCTTCCCCCACCACTCTGAAGGAGTGTGTGCGTGAAATTGCGATCGGCCCCGGTAGTTGCATGACTGTGTCAACGGTCCTAGGTCCTCTCTATACTCCCAATCTACAGTATGGTAGGGTGACACCCCAACCTTTTTATCACGGCATGTTTCACTCTACTCTCTTTCCCCGCCTGCATAACATTTAAAAAAAAAAATACTCATATCGAACAGCAATAATCTTAACATCACAAAAATCTCCGACTCTTCAAAGGGCATGGCATACTCGTATTTTAATGGCAAATAATCAGTACAATTACTATTACTTCAAAATAACGACATTGAGAGATCGATCATTCATTTCCTCCTTCCTTTCGTTAAAAATATCATACGTGATAAAATAAAAACTCTTTAAAAATGGATTGAAGTTTGTTTCTCAATGTAATTCTTACACGCGTTTTGGAGTATGTAAAAACTCTACAACTTATATTGTATTCTTAAACACTGTCACTCCCACAAACGTTAATCAGTAAAATTACTCTACTTCCGCTTTAGAAAAGGAACATAAAAAGGATTTTACACGTACATTAATTTTTTTTTCAATTAAAATCAATACCTTCGCTTGTTTAATACTTAACTTAGGCAATAATAAAAAATAAATTGAACACCCTTCAAATGCATTTACTTGTTATATTGTTCTAATTATAAAAAAAATCGAGTTTATTACTGCTTACAGCTATGAGTACAAATTATGTAGTTTAGTAATGAGTACAGATATTCTTCTATTAATTTACTAAAGCCATACTCCCTTTTATATGCAAGGTGGCTGAGTCAAAAGATATTTACAAAGTAAAATGGCAGAGTCTTTCGACCTCAATTTCTTTTAATAATTGTCCCATTACTCACTGGATAAAAATTACAAGTACTTAGCGATTTTGGGATGTTGCTTGAAGAATGTAATAGCCACTGTTACTGGAGGAGGGGGCTTTTCTTTCTTCTGGGCTCGTTCGTTTTCTCGCCGACGTCATCCATATCTCTCGTAAAATCGCCAATTCACCATCCCATGCATCTTCTTAGTCGAATTCAGCAACTGATAATGCCTGGTAGGAGCGCTGTTTCTCAAAGCAGCATTCACAGTGCTCCACATGGTGAAATACGTGAATCGCGCTGAAATTTTCTCCCAAGTTGACCAGTCAGCTCTCCAGGTGACATTTATCAGCCTTCATGAACGGAGTTTCAGCAACTTTCCCTCAGTATCAATATGTATGGGACGATTCTTACTACAGGGTGCCTTTCCTATACGGGGACAGGGATGAAGAGGGTGAGGTATGACTTGATGTGCTTCCTCTAACATCTGAGAGTCGTCAGAGTTTAAGGCGTCACTCTCGGTGTCTGTTTCGTCATTAGCGCCGTAAGGCCACACTACCTCTCGTTGAGGGTGGGGTCTCGCCGCTTGCATTTAGGCGTCTTGAAGCTTCTTCTAACTCGAGGCTTCGACAAATTTGTGTTTTGCATTTTTTCATGGGACGAGATGCACTGACCTATAATTATTTTGTTTCTTAACGGTAATTTAGGTCTGGAATCGTACTGCGCTGCCACCACTGTCATATAGTTTTATCCTATGACTATCTAGACTCGAAGTCGTAGAGTTATATCTCTCCAGAATGACACCAATGTCATAATATTGTTCTCTATTACTAAACTGATAGAGTGCGAGGTGATAACTGATATGCACAGGCTGATTTACATTAAGTTTATTTATTTATACACTTATTTTACACCTCAGAGTTCCCCTCCCCCTTAAGGTAAAATCTAAGATCTTATTCGTGCCCCTGACAACTTGTTACTGACTCTCGTCTCTTACTGCTTCTTACTTTCTTGTATGACCAAGATGGCAGGGTGTGGTATGCTAGGACAGCCTCACCCAATAGGCTTCCAGAAAAAAAGGGGGTTCCTGCCCATTTCGTGTAGTGTTAGGGGCGTGGCTATAAGAATGCCAATCGGAAGCAAGGAGGGCCTATATGTGTATTTTCACAGGAGCATGTGAATACATACATGTAGATATTGGATTTCGGCTCTTCTGGGAACGACATAAAACTGTGTAATAATTCTGACCTCTATTGGCAATTGGCACCGGAGTGTAAGAGGCCTATGGGTTGAACCATAGATCTCTTGTCATCTCTCTGTAAACACAAGTCCTGCCCAGGAGACCACACTGGAAAATATCAGTTACGCCACTTGAACACCCCTGACACCACGTGGACTATGTTCT